>JAMLFY010000011.1:15943703-16016792 GCA_030441495.1 Dalbergia oliveri
ACCAATCAAATAGCATGTAATGTAGACAAAATACAAGCTCACAACAATTCTGTATTAACTAAACTTTACTTCATACTAGAACCTTCACTATAAAATTAGAGAAAATAAGATCATAATTTAGACCAAAAACTCTCACTTACTCTCTAAAACACCACAATGACATCAAACTATAGATGGGGTTTTAAAAAAATTTAACAATATTGTAAGATTTGAAGAATTCATTTTCCTATAATATGTCTTCAAGTGACAAAGTGTTCAAGTTTAGGTGTCAAAGACTTGAGGCACAACATACAGACTAGATCTTCCAGAATGCATTTTCTCTATACATTGTTAAGTTCTTCCAGGAACCAAGGCTGAATTCAAGTTGTATAGATCAGAAGGCATATAACCTCATATTAGTTGAAAACTCATGAATGCTTGTTGTGCCCTAGATTGATCACATATTACATATGGAATCTACAAGATATAAGATACAAAAATAAATTTGTTTGACAAGAAAATGAAACTATAAATATGAAGACAACATGATAGAGTTGACAGGAAATATGAATAAGAAGAATGCAAGTGAAAAAATAGGGTGTCATTAGTGGTTTTCCATCAAGTATGTAACCTAAGGGAAAAATGAACATTGGAACATGGCCATCTATATTATGATCAAAAGAAGCCCTTACGTCCTGTAAAATATATTTTGTCATAACAACTACTAGCAATATCAAGATTTAATTAACACCTGAAAGCGAATCATAGACGATTTATATGATATAGTGAAATCCTGCTTAAATGGAAGTTAATTATACATGCAAAGGCACTAAATGCTCCAGAATTTGTACTATACTCAATTAATTATCCCATAATATCACTTTATCTTTTAACCCAGAAATGTTATGTTTCTAGTTGTAGAAAGAACATGATAAAGTAAAGTCCATATATGTCAAACAAAACAAAAAAAACTTGGAACATAAAATCTCAATAACATAAGAGGAGATACCTAAGACGGAATGACACCCATTCCTGTGCGTGGCGGATCTCAAGCGTGTCTCGTGTGCGAGGCGGTCTTCCTGTGTAAGGCGGGTGGCTGGACGGTCTTCGAATCTCACATCCACGCTCTCGATCTCTCGCTCTAGGTTGTTTGGGTTTTGCATGCGGAAGCTGGTCGCGACTTCGAGGTGGTGCGCGGTACTCCACAGGGCACGGTGCGAGGCTTATTTCACGGAGGGCGATGGCGTGGCCTCCTTCTACATAGAGAGAGAGAGAGAGAGAGAGAGAGAGAGAGAGATGTGTGTGTGTGTGTGTGTGTGTGTGTGTGTGTGTGTGTGTGTGTGTAGAGTCAGGAAGGAGGGCTCGGCACAATGAGCGGGGAGCGGTGGTCGACGTGGTCGGAGAGGGAGGGGCGGCTGGCGGTGTTCTGGGAGGAAGGGAGCAGTGCTTCCTTTTTAAGACACAGAAAGTGTGTTGAGAAGGGAAAGAGAAATAATGAAAGAATGGAAAAGCTGAAACACCCTTATCATTTTTTATTCCTAACGGGAATTTGAATTCCAACGGAACCCGCGATAATTATGAAGCTAATTTCAAAATTTTTGTTATTAATCGAAAAATATGGTAATATTAAATTTTTTTAAAAATCCAATTAGTTACCAACGGAAAAAGTCTCGATAAAATTAAATTTTATTTTTAAAAAAATTCCAACATTCCAACGAAAGAACCGTCGTAATGCACACCATATTTGGCATTATTTGGCGTAAAGCTTCCGATGGAAAAATCCATCGGTAATGAGCTAAAACCAAAGAAAATTTTCTAATTTCACACTTTCCATCGCTAATCCAAATAGAAAAGTAAATAAAATGGTTCGGTAACTCAACTGTTTCTTATAGTGAGAAGAGCCACATGTTTACAAATAACAAATAAGGCTATTAGATTAAAAATATATGACAACCCCAAATACAATAAAATAAGAATACACCTAAGAGTATACAAAACATAAAGGAACCAAAAGCACAAAGCATTAAAGAACCAACCAAAGACACATGCTCCATAAGATCACAGGCCAACCTCACTCAATAGCATAATATTAGATAAGACTGAGAAGCAGCAAATATAAAATTTGCTTCCACAAGATTTACAAATAGAACAATTTTGTTGTGGGCTTGATTCCTCACCATTAACATGAGAAAATATAGCCAGTACTAATTCAAGCATGAGAACTAGACCATAAAAAAATGATTTTGGCCATAAGGCGGAAACAAGCCATAGTATTGGCGGCTTAAGACTTGCTAATAGTTCCAAGCTCCTCACCAGCAAGAGTAAAGAGCATGCGATGGAGTAAAATGAGCAACATATCTATTAAGGAATCACGCGGACGACGAAAAATTTATTAAAAATAAAGTTCCACCAAGTTTATTTAAATTGGGAAACATGGAAAAATCCATTTATTTTAAAGAAATGATCTTTGAACCAGATTATGGGTTCGGAGTCATTATGCATAGAAAGAGTAGGGATTTAATCCTACGCACCCCTAATACACCATCTTAACGTTACCTCGTAAGTTGTGCAAATTGATTAGTAACCTTTAAAATTCCCTTTTTTAATATAAAAAGACAAGGCGAAATATTTACAATCAAATAAACAATTTATGAAAATTTAATTTTGCTCGCAAGGGGCGCCTGCTCCTACGTATCCCAGGATGCAATGAGAAACTCAAAGTAATGATCCTGTAGAAAATGATGGTATGTTGGTTGATTTTAATTAATAAAATATTTTTGTAAGGAAATATTTTTGAGAAAATAAAATCCACTCTTGCATAGGATTTAAGTTAGCACTTGACTACTCAATAAACCTTTTATGATTCAACAATAGTGAAGATAACATTTGTTACTCAACCGCCATTATTGGTCATTGCATGAGAATTTATTTCAAAAAATAAAAAATAAAAAATCAATCAACACACAGTTAATAGAAGCAAGCAACCCATGTCAAGCCAAAATTAAATTTTCATAAATTGTTTATTTGATTGTAAATATTTCGCCTTGTCTTTTTATATTAAAAAGGAAATTTTAAAGGTTACTAATTAATTTGCACAGTTAATTGAAGGTCCAATCTGAGGAGTGTATTAGATGCGTAGGATTAAATCTCTACCCTTCCCTATGCATAACCGGCTCCGAAATCATAATCTGGTTTCAAAGATCATTTCTTTAAAATAAATGGGTTTTTCCATGTTTTCCCAATTTAAATAAACTTGGTGGCGACTCCAATTTCCAATTTTTATTTTTTTCGCCGTCTATTCCGATCAGGTTGCGCAGATGGCGACTTCACTGGGGACTATAAGAGTAAGGCCTATTTTAGTTAATTGTGCAAATTAAATATAGCCATTCGATTTCTGTTTTTCCTTTCTTATTTTATTTTCTATAGTGCTTTTCCTTTCTTAGAGTTTAATATTCTTTTTGTATAAACCTTAGGGTAACGACCATTATTGTTCGTATATATTTGTTGTTTGTATTTTGTTTTGCAGGAGTGTATGTAGTGTTAGGATTGAAAGGTTTGTATGCTCTCTGCACACACTTCACAATCACTTATCTCACACACTTGTTGGGCTCTATACAGAGCCTATGTGACCGAGGGGGGGTTTCTTGACATTGTCATGAGGGGCTTCATGCTCACTTGATAGTTGTTGGGATACCACTCAGATTGTTCCTGGCTTTATGGGTCAATCATATTGAGAGGGTTCATCCCTACTTATGGTTGGTTAGAAGGTCGGATCCTGTCCTATGGATAGGGGCAATATGGGGACCATGACAATTAGAAGTCTAGATCCACCATGAATGTGTGCACGCATAGTTGAACTTAGCAACCACCCAAATCAGGTTCTTGGCCTTAGAACTTCCCATCCATTAAAGTTTTACCCTGTAGGACAAAGGGAGCATGCTTCTTCATCCTTTACTTTGCACTTCTTTATGCTTTATTTTAAAATAGTTAATCTTGCATCAAAACATTATCACATGCATTCATCACATCTATTCTTTCCATAATTTACTTTCTGATAAGAAAAATTTGATAGGTTTGTGTGTCATCATGTTCTTAGGGAAGCATCTATATTCTCGATAGGAGCATGCATTTTTTTCTATCTCTTTCCATCTATTTAATCTTACTCATTCATCTTTTTATTTCCCAGTATGATCTTTGATTGTTAATAAAGCAAAAGTCATCATCGTTCAAAGCAATATGGAAGCAATACAAATGAACACTAGCAATGCACATAATTGGAAAAGGAACATCAAAGTTACAGTGACTAGTAACGAGCTTGAGAATGTGAAAGAAATAATTCATTTGATGCCTCGTGAAGTCCGATCCTCTTCAGACACACATATGGGCGTATATTGGATTTGCTACTTATCCCGTAGAAGTAACGCATTGAGTGCTCTCTTGTAGTTTTGTAACTCTTCTATTTGCTGTTTTGAGTTACCTGATTTTGATACGACACCAACCATAGAAGAGTACACGGTCATGATAAGGCTACCAATTCGAGACAAGTCTGGTGTGTATCTCTATCAAGGGCATTATGTCAGTAAAGAAAAGATTGCCAAAATAATTGGAGTTGAAGTAAATCAGATGGAAATGGAAGTAAGGGATCCACTCAAGGAATCAAGAGGAGTTTTCTTGAAACTCATTCTGCAAACCTTGGCCGGACAAGGAAATTGGGACTTCTTTAATCGAACGTTGGCACTGAAGTTTATGGATTAGTCCTATTTCCATTCACACCAGATGTTGTTGACCAGGCCGCCATGGATGTGTTTTTCAAGTTTGAGACACAAGGCATGAATCCTCCAGGCTATATCAGATACCTTTCTTTCCTTGGGAGTTTGCCTCCAGAAAAATGGTGGCAGGTTGCGGTGTTGTTTGCAAATGTTATATGTTTGGTTCATGACTCATGCATATGCCAATAATCGCATGGGCCTTTTCCTGATCCCTAGGAAGCTTCCATCATGTGCAGATAAGTCATAAGAGGCACTGGCATGGAAAAAGATTCTTAAAAATCCGTCAAATTCTTTCAAATGGGTTTGCCCTTGGTACCATGGAGAAAGTGTTATATATAGTTGCGGTGACTTTCACAATGTTCCTTTGATGGGTCCAAGGGGATGTATCTCCTACACACCTGCATTGGTGCTTAGACAACTTCATTGGACTCAAACAAAACCACAAGAAAAGCAACTTGAGGGGTTTAGTTTCCTATATCAGAAAGATAAAAGTACCATGGAACAAGAAAAGAAAATCAAAATGGCATGGGATGACATCAAGGTCCTAGGAAAAAGGAGCTCGGCAACAGCGGCTAACCTCTTCTCAAGAATACAAGAAAGGAGGCAAGAGTTGGGAAAAATAACATCCCAAAGGACATTCCAAGCAAGACACAATGAAAACCCTAGAAATATTGCAATTAACCTCCTAGATAGAAATAATGAAGGCACAAATGCGATTCTTGGAAGAGAAAAAGGAAGCATCTGATTTGGAAAATACCATTCTTCAAAATCGGTGTAAGAAAATGGCTAAGGAAGTTGAAGCCTTAAAAGATGAATGTGCTATCAGGATCCAAGAAAGGCAAAGAGAAGATCCCGACTACTCAAGAACTAGAAGGAAGACTTCATATGTTTGAAAAAGAAAGGAACAAGTTAAAAGAGGAGATTAACAAAAAGAGTCGCACAGTGAAAAGGGTAGAACAAGAAGTCAGAAAAAGAGATAAAAGCATTTGGAGCCTAAAATGGAGATCAGCAAAGAGAAGGACAAGAAAAGGAACTGGAAGCGCAAGTAGAACACTTGTCAACAATGTTGGCACAGACCAAACATGATGCGTTCGGGGGTGGACATCGGCAAACCAATATCATGACTTATTTGTTGATGCGACCAAATTTGGAAAATCATGGAGAGAAAAAGCCCTCGAATGGAAAGAAAAGTATGGGAAGTTAGTGGTGAATTGAGTCATTACATCCCAAACTTTGTCCATCGCTTTGCAAAGGCAAATGAACAAATTGGTAAGATGCCACCATTCAAGTTACCTCAAGAAGTGACGAGTTCATGGATTCATGCGAAAACATTGCCAAGGTCTCAAAAGAAAGAAGATGAAGCTTCTGATGTAGTTTCATGAATGAAGGTCCTTTTTGATGTAGTTGTTTTCTCTATTAAATGTATTCTAAATGATTTGTACTCAGAATTTCACTTGGAAGTGAATGAAATTTTTAATGTTTGTGCCTCTTCTACAAGTTACCAATTATCTATAGTATGCTCGATGCTTTCTATGAAGGATCAAATGTTCCCTTAGAAAGTGATCAATCACATTTTTGCTTTGAGATTGTTTATCCTTGCACAAGAATGTAAGAAACTCAAGAGAAGAACTGCATTGCTAGTGTTCATTAGATAGCATCTATAGAGGAGTGGATTCTCCCTAAAAAATTGTTAACCGCACCTTGACTTATAGGGTGATATGCCCATAAGAACGGGTGCGGGCATCCTAGTGTTGACAAAGAACTTTTGATGACTATTGTTCATTTGTTCTTCTGCATATAGTTATAATAAAAAAAAATTTTCTTTTTAACCTGTTTGAATGTTGTTAACCTTTTGTCGTGTGTGAAGATTTGTAACCATTGGGCGCCCAAGGAAGACGATACCGATCAAACTCGTGTCCACAATACCAAAGCGCGGACCAAAATGGCAAAAGGTAATCCTAATCAGGAAAGGCTCATTAGATGCAACTCATGTTGAATGGGAAGGAATCTAAGCATGGAGGTTGATGCACTAAGAGGAAAATTGAACGAAATGTTGAATAATCAAACAAGGATAGAAGAAATGATATTAGCCATGAAAGAGTCACTAGATTTATTGGGAGCTTACCAAACTGGGACAGGTTGGGTATGCCAGTAAGTGTACAACCAAGTGCTGCAACGATAACCATACCTATGGTATCAGATGCAAGCTCTAAACATCACCCAAGGGATGAATGACATTGGCGGAATGCAGGTAACTCTCAACCACCACCGATGATGCCAATAGTGATTCCGTAGAGAAGGTTATCATGCCGTAGAAAATGCACATGTTGAAGAGCACGGACACGCTACCCTTATTTGGGAGCCACCCAGTGTTGTTGTTCAAAAACAATCACCTTTCTTAGGGAACAATCATTCAGAGGTGGAGAAAGACAAATTCAAAGAAGAGTGGATGAAGAAAATACAAGAACGGATTAAAGCTATCCAAGGTCCTAGCTCCTATGGCTGTGTGGAGATTGAGCAGCTGTGCGCTCCTATGGACCTGATAGTTCCCAAAGACTTCAAGGTCCCTGACTTCTCAAAGTATGATGGGAGGCAACCCGTTGTTCCACTTGAAGAGTTCCTCTACTAAGATGGCAATATGGTCCAAAGATGAAAGGTTCCTTGTTAGCTTTTTCCATGAAAGCTTAACTGGACACTACCTTGGAATGATACATTCAGCTAGACCATTTGAAAATCACAAGCTGGAGAGAATTGGCTGATCTATTCATGAGCCAATACAAATTCAATCTCGAAGTGGCACCTACTCGAGAGCAATTAAGCTCAATGCAGAAGAAGAATGATGAACCATTTAAGCAATATGCTCAAAGGTGGAGAGCCTTAGCTCTCAAGTTTAGCCACCACTCATCCAAGCTGAAATGTGTTCATACTTTGGGAACCTTGGGATCCCCTTATATCGGGGCAATGGCAGGAGCCATATAAGGATTTCTAAGCTGATCAAGCTGGAGAAAGGATTGAGAGCCTGGCTAAAGCGGGAAACTTCCTATGAGCAATGAGGAAGCAAAAAGAGGATTCCGCCTAGAAAAAAAGGCAGAAGTAAATTATGTGCAAGGTCGCAATCTTTCATTCAGGATATGCCTCGACACACCCAAGAACCCAAGTACCATTGATCCCTCCTTACCCACTATACCAAGCAAACACAATTCCATACCCCCAAGCCTCAAGTCAATAACATCCATATACGCCCATACCAACCAGCTCGTCCAACATATACCAATAATCCAACCATGCATCCTTAGAACTACCCAAACATACCCACCACGGCCTAATGCCCAAAACCAAAGCCATTCCGGTTCCCAAACTTACCACCTTCCAAAGCTATCCATCTCAAATGCTGACCTTTTTCAACGGCTAGTTAATGCTCACCTGATCTCAGCATATCCATGTGCGCCATTGGAACCACCATACCCAGCTTGGTATAACCGAACTTAACCTGCAAATATCATATGGACATAGTAGGGCATTCTATCGAAGATTGTGAAGGTTTAAGACAGTGAAAAGGCTAATTGCTTGCGGGAGATTGGACTTTCAAGAAGAGTCAAAACCAGATATTGTCAATAATCCAATTCCAAACCATGAAGGAGGAAGTCGGATAAATGCCTTGGAAATGGAGGAACCCTGGATTAAGAAAGTGTTGAGTCTTAGAACACCCATGGAGAAAATTTTCTTTGGTTTAAAGGAAGCTGGTTACGGCACAACAGCACTATTTTGCAATAAAAGAGAATGAGAAGAATGATATGAAGTAAACTTGTATACCACTCTGGAGGTTTTGGTCATGATATAGAAAGTTGTTAGGATTTTAAAGTTGAGTTAAGGAATTACTCAACCTGGGTGTGATTTAGGCAAAAAGGAGGCCGAACTTCCTTGAGGAAGTAAATGTGATCGAGCGTTTTTGCTTCAAGTGCCCCGCTTAATAGACATTGAAGCTGGAAAAGGTAGTGATCACTATGAAGAAACCAACACCTTTTGTATATGAGGACACACATGCCTGTGCCTTGGAGCTATGAAACCAAGGTTGAGACGAAAGGTGATAAAGGGGAAATCTCAAAGGCTCAAACAAGTGAGGAGGTGACTAATATCATGGAGGTGAAAGGAATAACAAGAAGTGGAAGGGTGTACGGACCCAAAGAGTTGGAAAAGGAAAGTTTGTGGATGAAGGAGATGTTAGAGAGAAGAAAAAGGAAGAAGAGGAAGAGGAAGAATTCCTTAAAATCATGAAACGAGCGAGTGCGATATCCTGGAACAATTAAAGAAGACTCCTGCCAGAATATCTCTTTTGTCACTAATCCTGTCGTCTGAGTCTCATCAAAAGGCAGTATTAAAAATTTTAAAGGAAGCCTATGTCAAGCCCGGCATTTCATTAGAGAACATGGTAAATATGGTGGATCCAATGAAACGTGTCAATATGATCACATTCTTAGATGAAGAAGTGGTGTCACGGGCTAACCCACAAGCATTACATATAACCCTCAAATGCAAAGGCCACATAGTGCCTAGAGTCCTTATTGACGAAGGATCAGGGTTAAATGTATTCCAAGTGTCAACCTTGAAACAACTATCAATGAGTGTGAATGATATATCACCCAAATAATGGTTGTGAAAGCTTTTGATAGGACAGGAAAACATTCTGGGGGAGGTGGTGTTGCCACTAGAGATTGGACCAAGCAAATCCGAAGTGTTATTCTAGGTGATGGAGATTGGCTCAGATTATAATATGCTATTAGGAAGACCATGGATCAATGATATTGGTCCTCCCTTCAACCTTGCATCAAAAGGTTAAATATATTGAGAATGGATCAGTTGTGACAATCCATGGAGAAAGGGACATCATTGTATCCAAGTCGGTCTTACTACCATATGTGGAGAATGTGGAGCCAATAGACAATAATTTGTGGCATGGCTTGGAGTTGGTAAAGCCCAAACATGAGTGCAATGGATCCACAATTCAAAATGTTAATCAAATAGTGGCTCATATCATGGCTAAGAACGGATATCTACAAGGTAAAGGGTTGGGATCACAACTGCAAGGTATCAAAATACCTATCCTTCTCCAAGAACCCAACCAATTTGGTTTGGGATATGATGCATCATTATCAAAGGAGATGGGTGCCATGGCCCTTCAACAAAATAAGGATAAAAGAAACAAATCCCTCACCTGAAAGAGACATTTCAGGTCACTGAGGTGATTATAGCTGGAAAAGTTCGCTCCTCTTGCCGTCTCACCATCAACACCTTGGACATGGAGACGCTGAAGAAAGCAACAAGGTTTATGCTGCCAATGATGATGAAGTCCTAATGGCTGGAAGTGAACCAATGATTGATGTTATTGTTGCAAAGTAATTGTTTGTGTTGTAAAGGTATTGTGCTGTCATTTATGCTTCTTGAAGACATCGTTGAATAAACATGCATGTTTTGCTAGCAATTTTTCTTTCCACTCATTTTTAGTTCTTTGTGTCTTCTATCTCCTTCCATTATTTCACTTTTTGTCACTATTTTCTCAGCCCATTAATTTAAGTTTTTTTCGCATTACTTATCCACTATATTTTAGCATTCCAATCCACCATAATTGCTTTCAGGAATCTAAATGCTATAGAAATTTTGCCACATGAAAGGGACTTTGGAAGCCTATCAATTGATTCTCTCCTGCACTCGATTGTGATAACCATGAATCTGAGGAGGATGAAGAAATTGTTGGGCAATTTTATATATCTGGAGAATCCAAGAAAAGGGATTTGACTTAGACAATGAAGTGATTGAATTGATTAACATGGGCATGAAGAAGAGAAAAGAGCTGAAAATAGTAGAAAACCAAACGCAGAAATGATTGCACTTTGAAGATCTGGATGTCTTTGCATGGACCTATCATGATATCCTGGGTTAGAGCTGGAAATAACTTCACATAAGATCCATTTGTATGCAAAAGCTCAGCCGAAAAAGCAAAAGTTGAGAAGAATGCGACATGACATGTCATTGAAAATAAAAGAAGAAGTGACTAAACAACTAGAAGCTGGATTTCTGGAGGTATCAAGACATACTGAGCTGGGAGGCTAACATTGTGCCCGTACCCAAAAGAGATGGAAAAGTGAGAATGTGTGTGGATTATCGGATCTAAACAAAGCTAGCCCAAAGGATGATTTTCCTCTCCCTCACATTGATGTCTTGGTGGATAATACAAGCTGGAAGTCAGCTTTTCATTTATGGACGGGTACTCTGGATATAATCAGATCCGATGGACATTGATGATAAAGGAAAAACTACTTTCATAACTCCGTGGGAAATATTTTGCTATCCAGTCATGCCATTCGGATTGAAGAATGGTGCCACCTACCAAAGTGCCATGGTCGCATTGTTCCATGACATGATGCATAAGGAGATTGAAGTGTACGTAGATGATATGGTCGCCAAGTCTAAAGAGGGAGAAAGTCACGTGGGGTCCTAAGAAGGCTATTCGAAAGGCTTAGAAAATACAAGCTGCAAGCTGAAACCCAAATAAGTGCATCTTTGGTTCTAGGGAAATTACTCGGATTCATTGTTACGAGAAGGGATAAAGGTGGACAGGACAAGGTGAAGGCGATACAGAGATGCCACTCCTCGAACGGGAAGTGAGAAGTTTTCTTGGGAGACTCAACTACATTGCTAGATTTATTGCCAACTTAACTAGCACTTGTGAGCCCATATTCAAGTTGTTACAAAAGCATCAAGGGAGAATGGAATGAAGAATGCCAAGAGGCCTTTGACAAAATAAAGGCTTATTTAATGAAACCTCTAGTTTTGATCCTGCCTACGTCGGGCCGTCCTTTAATATTGTACCTCACGATATTGTCCACGTCAATTGGGGCAATGTTGGGACGGTATGATGAGTCTGGAAAAAAGGAACGACCATTTATCTGAGCAAGAAGCTTAATGACTGTGAATCCCGCTACTTGACAATTGAAGACCTGTTGCACATTAGTGTGGACTTCCAAAAGCTTGCAGTACATGTTATACTACACTACTTGGCTAATCTCTAAATGGATCCACTAAAATACATATTTGATAGTCCTCATGTGTCATTGAGAATGTCGAAGTGGCAAGTGATATTGTTAGAATTTGATATCAAGTATGTGACCTAAAAGTCTGTCAAGGGAAGTGCAATTGCTGATCATTTGCTGAAAACCCTTTGGAGGATGCACAACCCACCATAGCTGAATTCCCTGATGGCGAGTCCTGAGGTGGAAAGGAGAAGAAGAAGAATATGTGGAAGATGTATTTTGATGGAGCTATCAACATGAACGGATGTGGAGTAGGAGGCTAGTAGTGTGTCACCGAAGCGTCCCAATTTTCATCAAACTAGATTTTGAATGTACCAACAACATTGCAGAATATGAAGCATGTGCGAATGGTTTGCAGGTTGCAATTGACTTGGGAATCAAAGAACTAAAAGTCTTTGGAGATTCGGCACTCATTATCTACCAAGTTAACGGACAATGGCAAACAAAGGATCCAAAATTGGTACCTTATCAGAAGTACTTGTCTCGATTAATTGAGCACTTTGATGATATATCGTTCTCTCACTTAACTCGAGACAAGAACCAATTTGCGGATGCATTGGCAACTTTGGCTGTAATGACTAAATTGGAAGTCCACACCAATGTCCAACCTATCCATGTAGAAGTGCAAGATGGCAGGCATACCTGGTAGTGTGGAGATTGAGTCAACGGCCAGCCCTGGTATCATGACATCAAGCAGTATATTCAAAAGGGAGAGTACCCAATTGGGGCAAATGAGGTGAATAAGAAGACAATCCGACGACTGGCCATGTCCTTTCCTGAATGGTGACGTCCTCTATAAGAGGAATCATGATACCACTCTTCTTAGATGTGTAGATGCTCATGAAGCTCGAATAATCATGGTTGAAGTCCATAAAGGGATTTGTGGAACCCATGCCAATGGACACATGATGGCACGCAAAATCCTAAGGAGTGGTTATTATTGGTCCACCATGGAAAGCGACTATTCAAGATATGTTCGGAAGTGCCACAAGTGCCAAATATATGCGACCGAGTCAATGCTCCTCCAGTTACATTACATAACATGGTATCTCCCTGGCCTTTCTCGATGTGGGGCATGGATGTCATTGGCCCAATTAATCCCAAGGCATCCAATGGTCATCGTTTCATTTTGGTAACGATAGACTATTTCACTAAGTGGGTGGAAGCTTCATATGCCGGTATCACACAGAAAGTGTTTCTTAGATTCATCAAAAGGACATTATCTCCAGATATGGATTCAGAAAAAGGATCATCAAGACAATGCCCTAATCTCAATGGTGCTAAAGTTCAAAAAATTTTCGAGACTTTCAAAATCAAGCACCACAACTCAGCTCCTTATAGGCCGAGGATGAATGGCGCGGTTGAGGCGCAAATAAAAATGTCAAGAAAATTATCGCCAAAATGGTGGTGAACTACAAAGGCTTGCACAAAACATGCCATATGCACTACATGCATATCGCACAACATACGGTCAAGCAGAGGCAACTCCCTTCTCATTGGTGTATGGAATGGAAGTTGTATCCCCATAGAAGTGGAAATCCCGTCATTAAGGGTTTTAATGGAGGTTGAATTAAAAGGATCTGAATGGGTGAAGGCTCGATATGAACAGTTGAACATGATTGAAGAGACTGACAGCTATTTGTCATGGCCAATTATACAAAAGTAGAATGGCTAAAGCTTTTAACAAGAAAGTCCGTCCTAGAGATTTTTATCAGGAGATTTGGTTCTGAAGAAAATTCTCCCAAATCAAGAGGATGCACAAGGGAAAATGGGCTCCGAGTTATGAGGGTCCCTACATTGTCAAGCAAGCGCTCTTAGGTGGGGCATTGATTTTGCAAGACATGGATGGAAGAGAATTGCCTAAACCAATAACACAGAATGCAGTCAAAAGGTTTTATGCTTGAAAAGATGCGGAAGAAGCCCGTTAGGTCGAAAACTCGAAAGAGCGGCCTAAGCAAAAATTAGGGCAAAACAAAAAAGGAAGAAAAATAAAAAAAGAAAAAGCTCGCTAGGTCGAAAACCCGAAAGGGCGGCCTAGGCAAAAATTAGAGCAAATAATAGGCATCATTTAAGCAACTCACACTTGGGCAATTTCCTGTGTTGAACATGTCCTGAGAGCAAGCAGGCCAAGCTGAAACTGGGGCAATTTTGGGGATCAAGAAACGAGAAGATTGAGGAGACAATGGTTGTGACATCTAATTTGCTGCAAGAAATCAATTGAATAAGTTACTAAGGACAGACTGGGGCAAAATTTCATGTTTATAGCAATCCAATTTTCATGCAATTTTGTTTCCTTTTTCCGAAACATGTTGCATTGTTGTCGTCCAAATACATAGAGCAATAAAAATCTTCATTCAGTTAATCCTTCCACTTTTCCTTTGCATGCATGTTTATTTATGATGTCTTGAGTAAGTATAAATTTAAGCTTAAATTATACGACCAATAATGCTTCCAGCAATACATCAATGACTAATCTCACACAAAGAGATTAGAAGAAGCTTCAAGTAAGCTTAGTGGAAAAGTAATCACCATTCTAAAAAAGGAAAAGAGAGAAGAAGGAGAATGGGAAGAGGTGAGCAAGGTCAAGAGGAGAGAAGGAAAATCTTATGTATACTAGAAAGTCCAGTAAGAATTCCAGAGTTTGATCGGTTCAAGTCTTCTTAGAGGTTTGCCATTTGGTTATAGTTAGTTTTTTTTTCAAGGATGTGTCTAAAATAAACTGAAAATGATGGTTAAACTTATGATTTTTGCACATAACCTGAAAAAAAAAAAGAGACAAAGATTCTTCCTTATTTTATGTGACCTCAATAACTTTTACTTTTTCAGTCAACCTAAGATTGCTAATTTCATTTTCAGTCGACCTAATTCCAATTTATTCTTTAGTCGAATTCAATTCCATTACACTTCATGTCGGCCTAAGATTGTGCCATTTTAATTTTCATCTGCCTCAGATTCCATTTTACATTTCATGTGATCTAGATTCCCAATTCTTCTAGGTCGGCCTAAGATTGCCATTTTACATTTCATGTCGGCCTCGATTGCCATTTAATTTTCAGTCGGCCTCAGATCCATTTAATTTTAGTCGGCCTCAATTGCCAATTAGTTTTAAGTCAGCCTAAGATTGCCATTTTAATTTTCAGTCGGCCTAAGGTTCCCAATTTATTCAAGTCAACGTCAAATTGCCATTTTACATTTCATGTCGGCCTGAAAATTCCAATTTAGTTTTCGATAAGCCTAGATTGCCATTTTAATTTTCGTCGCCTCAAATTGCCATTTTACATTTCATGTCGGCTTCAGATTCCATTTCATTTTCAGTTGGCCTTAGATCCAATTATCTTTAGGTCGCCTAAGATTTCCATTTTACATTTCATGTCGGCCTAAAGATTGCTGATTTAAAGTCAGCCTCAAATTCCATTTAATTTTAGTCGGCCTAAGATTGCCATTTTACATTTCATGTCAGCCTAGATTGCCATTTTCATTTTAGGTGAGCCTAGATCTGCAATTACTCTTTTAGTGACCTAAGATTGCTAATTTATTCTTAGGTCGGCTTTGAATTCCCATTACATTTCATGTCGCCTAAGATACCAATTAGTTTTAATTCGACAATTCCATTTAATTTTAAGTCGGCCTCAGATTGTCATTTTACATTTCATGTCGGCCTAGATTACCAATTTACTCTTTAGTCGGCCTTAGATTACTTTTCTTCATCGCTTCATTGTCATTTTGCATTTCATGTTGGCCTAAACTCCAATTAGTTTTAAGTAAACCTCAATCCATTTTTAATTTTAGTCAACCTCAATTGCCAATTTATTTAAGTCGGCCTCAATTCCATTACATTTCATGTCGCCTTAATTCCATTTAATTCAATCTCCTCAGTTACAATATTATCTTTTCAGTCGGCCTAAGATTCCATTTTTAATTTCGTCGGCCTAGAATTGCCAATTTACTCTTTTAGTTGGCCTCAGATTGCCAATTTCATTCTACATCAACCTCAGATGGCAAATATTCATTTCAATCAGCCTTAGATTGAATTTCTCTAGGTCAACCTCAAGATTGCCAATGGCCTAAGATACAATTCTTTAGGTCGCCTGAGATTGCCACTTGATGTTTAATTTCCTGTTGCTTAATGACTTACATTAGTCGGTCGCAAAGTTTTTAATTTTTAGTTGGTCCTGTCGACTTTTAGTTTAGTACTGTTTTTACTCTTTTGCGTGTAAAGAGATTCACATTCTTTGTCATTCATACATCTTGGTTGCTGAATTGCATCGTTTCATTGCATATGTATCTCATGAACATTTAGTTTCTTCGCCATTTGAATTCAATTTTTTCTTGTTGTTCTCAATTTCATGCATCCAGAACAAAATCGATGTTCATGTCTTTACTCTTTCCTTATGAAGACCATGTGTAAAATTTAGGTTTTTCATATTGTCTTAATGAAGAATGAGCAAAGAGGCAGGTGTTAACACGAATTTATTCGGCAATAAACAAAAAAAAAAAAAAAATTGCCATGTTAAAGTTCATCATAATTTTTAACCCATTATTTCTATTTCTTTCCTTTAATTGTAGCCCATGTTGGTAAAAATAAATCGCAAACCATCTTGAAGTCTTGTCTATAACCCTTTATTATGTTTAATTCAAGTAAGTTAAACATTAGTTCTTAGGTTCATTTCCTGTTCTCATGTGCACACTTAAAAAAGCGGGGGAGAACCCAAATAATTAGCCCATTCAAAAAACAAAAAAAAAATTAATTAAGTCCATTCAAAAAAAAAAAAACCAAAAAACCTTGTTTTTATCCTGCGTAAAAAAAAAATCATTGTCTACAAGCTCGTGCCATTCGAACAAGAAAAAAGATAGGGTCCGTCCAACCATTTTATTTATTTTAGCCCACATTTCTTAATCTTTAAACCTAAACGAAAAAAAATAAAATAAAAAAAAATAAAATGAAAAAGCGGACGAAGAGCAAACATAACGAACTAATGATAATGAAAAAAAAATGACAAAAGGTGAAAGACCATACTTCCACCATCTATAAAATAAAGATATCATCATAATAATTGCAATAGAATCGGACAAAATCTCTCAACCACTCCTTATAATCCTGGAAAGATAAATGAGGGACCAAGGGAATAATAAAGTGTATATAAATGTATGTTTTAGCATAAGAAGGAAGAGTAGATAGAATTGAAAAAAAAAAGAAAAGTTCTTGTGAATAAGTGGTAGGTTCTCTCTGTTCATTGTTATATTTGTTCCTCTATTCTAATATCATCAATCACACATGCACACACGCCACAACACCTAAATTCATCACCATCATCACCAATAGCCAATCCCGTCCCTCCATCATAGCCAAAACAACAAACAACCCAGAATCATAAATCAGAACAATTCAAACCATATCTTAGCATTAAACACAATAAATCTGAAAAGGAAAAACCAAGAAAAAAGAAAGGGAAAGAGAAGGCTGGTGTAATCCTCCACTCCGCTGTCACTGTGGCCTCCCTTCCACCATCCTTAACTGTCTCGGCTCTCACCCATTGCGTCCACTTGGTCCATACCATCACCACTGTGACATTCTTTCCTTCTCGAACAAACACCGCCAACACCACCATGTTTAGCCACTTCTCTCCGATCACCTCCTGAAATCTCAATTCTAATCATAACCAAGCATAGATTCAAAATTTCTCAAAACCAAGAAGGAAGGAAGCTGAAATAAAAAGGAAAGTAGGCGGACCTCCATGAGGGTAAACTGCGCCGCGTGACCGCCATCGCGAGATCGCGTTCCGGACAGCCTACATCGCCATTCACGCGTCGCAAGTGGTGTCAGTTCTTCTCTCTCTTCCATCGCCGATCTATCCTTCGACCACTACTACCATCTCCTTCTCCTAGACAGCAACAGCAGGTAACCTCTCCCTTTTGCATCCTTGAATGCATTGTCGCCACCATCATCATCCCTCCACTGGAGCAACAAACTCAGCCACCATCGCCATCATTCTTCCCTCTCGAGCCAAAACCACAAACCAGACCCGCAGCCGTCAGGGGCACCCAGAGGCGGCACGCGGGTGAAAAAGCTGGTTCCATGGCCGTGTGCGTTGACTGTCCCATAGCCATGATTTGGCCGCCCCATGCCCCCTTTGTCCTTATGTTTGTAACCCAACCACACACCTTCTCTAAGTTTGAAATCCCAAACCATACCCTCTGTAAAGCCCAAAAGATGAAATGAAATCCCCAACTTTAACTTGATTGTGTGCCGTATAGTGTAAGATGCACTAGTTTTTGTTCTTTTGTGTTCCTTTGTTTTTTTTTTCATGAGTTCATGTCACGGGTCTTTGTTTGGTTTTTTTTTTAATCATTTTTTGTTTGTCGTTTTCATTAGGATTTTCTTAAAAAATAAAATAAAATCGAATAAGAAAAGTGTTTGGTTTGTTTCTTTTTTCAAAAAAAAAAAAAAGAGGGTTAGTCTGTTGTTGTTGCTATTTTCTTTGTGGACTTTGGGTTTTATTTGTATTTAGGCCTTTAGAGCTTATTGGGTTGTCACTCATTTTTTTACTTTGGGTTCAATTAATCCTCCAATTTTATTTTATTAATTTGGGTTAAAAAATATATATTTTTGTATATTAGAATTAGTTTAGCACATGCAGCCTATTAATTCTATACTCTAAAAATATTTTAACGTGAAGGTTGATATTTTGAGAATCCTTTTCAAAAAATAAAAAATAAAAAATCAATAGACACACAAAATTTTCTCCAGAACTTATGACTTGAGTTCCCCATTGCACAGGAATACGTAGGAGTAGACAACCCCTATCAAGCCAAAATTAAATTTTCATAAATTTTTTATTTGATTGTAAATATTTCGCCTTGTCTTTTTATATTAAAAAAGGGAATTTTAAAGGTTACTAATTAATTTGCACTGTTAATTGAAGATATCATCTAAGGAGTCTAAGGGTGCGTAGGATTAAATCCCACCTTCCCTATGCATAAACCAAACTCATAGTCTGGTTTGGAGATCATTCTTTAAAATAAATGGGTTTTCCATGTTTTCCCAATTTAAATAAATTTGGTGGCGACTCCAATTTCCAATTTTTATTTTTTTGCCGTCCTGTCCAATCGAATTGGCAATATCAATGATAGGACAAATTGTAGCAACAACAATTCAATCACCATCTTAACAACACTTCCCTTAGGAGATAAGATTGAAACTCATTTCTCAGGGCCCAATTTGCAATATCAAGAAAGCATTCTATCTTTACATAATAGCATGTCAATTCAAAAGAAAAAATATCATCATCAAACCACAAAAAAGAGAAAGCATTAACCAAACCAATCAAATTCCTTTAAGCATGGTAATCAATATTGCAAACTATATTTGATAACAATTAAGTTCATTAATAAGGCAACTATCAAAACCATAGTGTTAGATGCAAGCAAAGAGTTATCACCTCCAAATGATGTGCCTTTTATATCTAGGTTGTGCAAATAGATTAAGAACATGTTATGGTAGCCTCACACAACAGATGATTTATCTTGAAAAAGCTAATAAGTTATCTAGTCCTTTAATTAACAACAAACATTAAAAAAAAAAAACTATTACTACAATTATCAGCAAATCCACCACCTTCATCAATTGAAAGCACCACATGATTGTCATAGTTCAACTATGATTCTATTAGAACTTGGCAGGAATATTTGCATTTGACATTGATTTTTACTATCATGCACTTCTTGATTTGCTTTCTAATGACATGAAATTTATTCCAAGCAAAGCATAAACTCTAGCATAATCCTTTTTTAGACTCCAACCATAAAGACATTGCATAAACTGGAAATAACTAAAATCTTAGCATGTGATATCCATTGAAATTCAAAGGACACCTTCAAAGCTTCCATCCAGGCATAAACATGCATCCTGGTAAAATAACAAATTTATTATTATAACTTATAATAAAGTCTTGGAAATAATTAGTATAGAACATTTAAATGTATTGGAGAAAAATAATCATAAATATGTAACTAAAGAAAAATAAAGAAATCGGTACAATGAAACAAATTTAAATACGAACAAGAAGTACAAATCAACATGTGAGAAGACATGAGAAATTCAAATTGAAATGAGTTTAGAAATGATCACAGAAGTACCCTCATAGGCATGGTAAGAGTAGGTTATCCAATAGCAATCCATTCATCATTGTTAAGTCTTCCAACATAAACCTTTTGGATTCCAAACTGAAACATAAATACACACCATTTATCTGCAGAAAAAGATAAATTGAACAAAAAATAAAGGGATATTGATAGCATTAAACCATGTATTAGTCAAATTTATATTAAAAAAAAGGTAAAAAATGATTACATAAATCACTGACAAAAAATAAATTTTACCTTGCCATTGGACGATATATGAATCTTGGTGGAAGCTGGGGATTACATTCATAATGGCTTTCATATTCCTTTGTGTCACTTTGTTGAAATTAAGGCCTAAAAAATAGGGAAAAAAAGAAATATAGAATTTATCCAAGAGAAGAATACCAAAGAATTATGAAAACTCACTTAAGACTGAGTAGAACTTTTGTCAGTTGATCTATACCTTGTTGATTGTTTGTTAAAGATATTTGAAGCACACCAACATAATTACAAAACTCCAATATCATCTACCTATATAACCTGAAGCTTGGTAATGAGAATGAGCTCTTATTTAATTACACTATGCCTTACTAAGGCTTTGTTGATATCATTTTACTACTATGTCATTCCATTTGCTAGAACACCTCCGAAATGTAAATTCCAAAAACACAACACATGATTACAAAAATGGGCACCATATGACCAAAAAATATTCTTGTAGATTTATTACATTGTTCACTACACCAAACCCTCCTTATCTAAGCTTAATTATTTAAAATAGAAAACTCATAAGTAGCGCCTATGTGGTGTTATGTCATGACGGTTAAAAACAATTATATCCAAGTTGATTTCATTGAAAGATGGAAGTTAAAAACCTCAATCATTGATCAATACCATCATCCACTACCCATAAAAAAATTGCCTCATTTGAAAACACACCCAAATCAAATCAATTCCTAGAAGAAAAGGAACCTCAAACATATTGAAACACACAAAAAAGAAAGATGGAAAAAACAAATCAAAACCCCAAATAAAAAAAAATTCAAACAACATTCAACCAAAAACTAATAATAAAATAAAACGGTAGCCCAACAAAATAATAAAAAAGAAAATTAAAAACTTAATTAAACCCTAAACTATTAGATCAAAGCAAACCTTAACAACCTTTGTACATTTTGAAAGAAAGAAGCGGTCGGGAGTATAATATCCAGGTTTCGTCCGTGGTGGCCTATGCATGGCATGGATGGGAGCGAGGGTGGTATTGCGGTTGACTAGAAAGAGAAAGAAGAGGTTATTACGATGGTAGTGAATGGAAATGGGTTTTGCAAATCTGGCAGAGCATGGTTCCCTAGTAGTGGTGGATGACAACGATGATGGTTTCAAAGGAGGAAGAGGATGTTGGTGGTGGTGGGTTCACTACTCCTTCATTTGAGTTCAAGTTTAAAGGAGGTTGGATGTTTTAGCGTGATGTTGTGGTGATCGTGGTTCACAGTTAAGGGAAAAATGACCCCTAAAATCCAATTCCATTATTGCCACCTAGGAAATGAGAAGGAGTGGAAACGGGTGATGGTTGGAGGTGCTTATTGGATCTAGATAGAAGTTAGTGGAAAGGGGAACGATTGGCCATTCTTTCTTCCCTCTGCTATGTGAATGGAACTGAAAACCCTTATCTTTGTGATCCTCTTTATTGTTGATGTGTTGTGGCTAGAAAATTGTGCAGATGTTCTGATCCTAAAAACTGAAAATTTTCCCAAAACATGTTGCTTGAATTAGTCAAACTTTGTAAATTTTTCTACTCCAATGATTCATAATAAAGGAAATTCTAGAGAAAAGTAAACATCTAACGTATATTTAACATTGGGAAGGATAGTGTGTCATTGTGGGTGGTTGAAGCACCATTCAATATACATCAAAAAAGCAAAAATGGAGGCTTGGGTTTCGATTGTAACCCTTGGAAGGAGAGAATGTGAGTTTTAAGGCTATCCAAGTGGCTCTCACCAAATGCGTGAATCTTGCAATAGGGAAAATCCGTTAGCGTGGATGTTGGGCACTCTCTCAGGCCCATAACAAAAGAGAAAAACAAAAAAAAAAAAAACACACAAATTCAATATAGGGTGTTATAAGAAAAGGAGAGGCTATATACGATGAGAGAGAAGATTAGGATCTTCCCAATGTAGCCTTGGGTGATTACCCCACAAAAAATGTTAGTTCAATAGTATGGTCCATTTGGATGTTTAAATTAAAATTATAATGAGAAATTTTAATTTTAAAAGAATTAAAATGATTTAGATATTAAATTTTATATTTGAATTTATTAAAGAATTATAACATGATTATTAGAAAATAAATGAGAAAGAAAAAATCACTACTAGGAGTCTACAGATACCGACTTACTTACTAACGGATGTTTCGACGGATAGGTTTATACCAACGGATATCCAGACGGTCATGGGGCATTGATTTACAGACATCGATGAGTATTCCGACAATTAATAATGCCAGTGGTAATTATTCGACACATCCAACAAATAAAAAAATTAATTCGGTAAATTATATGGAAATTATCAGAGGGTAGAAAATATATTATTAGAATCTTTTGTTTTTTGACGGGTTATTTAATAAAGTAGAATGTATTTCCAACGATTTACCGATAGATTTTTTAATATATAATTTATCCAACTAATTAACCCGGTACAATTAATAAATATTTTTAAATTTCTTTATTTATAAATAATTAAAAGTTAAAAAATATATTTATTATTTATTTCTTATTTAAATAATAACGTAATTATCAATGAAACTGATATTAAATAAGAAAAATAATAAAATGAATAAATTAAATTGAATAAATATAATAGTAAATTATAACAATAAAATATATACAATTACAATAAATGTAAAAAATATCCGAATGTAAAAATGAAAAAGCTAGATAAAAACTAGCTAAAGTCCTGGGCGTAACATCGTGATCACGTGGACCATCATCGTCTACACCATCGTCATTCCAGGTAGGACTGACTGGCCCCGGAGATGGAGGGGAGTGGGATATAGGGGAGCGTCTTCCAAAGCTAGAGGATCCATAAGCCTCATGTCTCGGAAGAACATCATGACATCTCCGGTGATCTTCTGCCGCGTCCTCTGGAGCAGCCTTCGCCTTCTTTGCTCTTGTTGCTTCTTCGCGGTCTCCTGGGCTCCAGGAGAGCTTAAGGTCTCAGATCTTTCTCAGCTCCTCCTCGATAGCAACTCGCCCGCCTACTTCCTAAGTCCTAAAGGAGCTGTGCCTCCTGCTCATCCCTCCTCCTCGATAACTGGGTCTACTATTGTAGCTCATGGTTGAGGGCATGGACATGCTCCCTCAAGGCATCATCCATAACGCCCGTGGCGGAGGATGGGGACATACTCAGGATGGTACCCGTCCCTATGCGGCCCTTGTAAGGTCGACCACTGGCCACACATCCTCATCATTGGGAAGAGGAGGGATGTGAGCATCGAACCAAGCCTGGCCGTCTGGGTTAGTCCTGGGTCTAGGCCTACTCCAGAGGTTTGTAATCGCACTGTAAAGGAAAAAAGAAAAAGCAAGTTGTAAGTAATAATTATGACAAATGAAAATAATAATAGAAATTAAGTAAAGATATGTCTAAATTTAAACTTACATAGGTCGTCTTGAGCGAGGTCTACCCAGACCTCTCCGGGCTGCCCCCTGCTCACCCTTTTAGGTCTACCGAAATAGCTTTATGTGTCGAGAGCGCTCAACTCCCTCGCATAAATGCACAATAAAATCATCAAAATATAGTATTTGTCACAATTCAAATATAGTAAATGTTATTATAAAACATAGAAACGGTAAAGAATTACAAGCGCTCGGGTCCCTCCTGGGTGCTCGACCATGTGCAGCGACCGGCCTTCTCCCGAGGCTCGGTTTGTCTTCCCTTTGCAAACCTATCCTTGAAGGTCGAGTCATGGCCTAGTGGCGCAACTAACCAAGGTGGCATCGTTCAGCCACGTTTCATGTGTCCCTTACGGACATCATGAAACATATACGCATTCGCTTGGAGGACCTAATCCTCCAAGCCCTATTAAGTCCAACTAATGCTCGGGCTTAATATAATGTTCCTGCATAAACAAATTCACAACACATTAGTGATTGTATATCAATCATATAATTAAATAATGTAAACATATTTTTTAACAAAAGCGAAACAATCATATAATTACCTTCCACTCCTTCCACCATGACTCCTTGACATCCGGGATGTCAATCCATGTGGGCCACAGATGGTTATCCGCTCTGTATAACCTCGTGATCCTATGGTAAGGGCAAATGGGAGAAACTATTACATAAATAATCAAAAACCAATCAATATTACTCAAATTTCATAAGCAATTTAATTTTAAAATGTAATAACAAACATGTTTCAACTTACCTGTCTTAGGTAAGGCCTAATATCCAAGAAGGTACTGCCATCAAGCCCAAGTGGCCTGGTATAGCCCAAGAGGCCTCCCATTGGCATCCGTGCCTAAACCTCGTCGAGGAAGGAGCAGTGGTCATATGCGGGGTTGGGAGTAAGGGCAATGATAGGGCTAGGGGCAAGTGGTAGGGCTAGGGGAGGAGGAGTAATGCGGTAGGGCTGTGAGTGTGAATATGGGAGGGGTGAGGCAGGCATCACTAGGAGTTGGCATCATCCGAAAGCATGGGGTGCTAATGGTCGGGACTGAGGTAGAGGTAGTGGAAGGGGAGGTGGTGGAAGGACGATGGTGAGGTGATGGGAGGGATGATGGCTGAGGTGGTGGAGGTGGTGGGAGGGCGGTGGTTGAGGTGGTGGGTACGGACCTTCCAAGGTTGCTCTGCCTCTAGCCAAGCCTGAAACAATTAAAAAATAATCCACAACAAAACATTAATTAAATCGGAAATTTAAAATAATTGCATAATAATATTGTATATAATATTAAACACCTTAGTAATCTGAAAGTGTTGGATATTTTCATAATCACTCTATTGTTGATCACAAAGTGACTCATCGCAGTACTATCACTTGTTTCATCTTCGTGATTTTTGATTGGGTGGTTACTTGTGCATTCGGATTAAGTCAACTCCATAGTCAATGAAAGGGGGTTTTCGGTTGTCTGCATCGAGTCCTGCCCTTGAAGGATGTAGATCATCCACTTGATACGCATCTTCAACGTTTCTTCCTCTATCTCAATCATACCTCTTGGTTTGATCTTATTCACAACCCTCCACTGTGACCTACTTTCCCAGATAAGACATATAATATACTTGTTTGGCATTTTGGGCTATAATAAATGGATCATAACTTCTATATCTTCTGGTGTGATTGATTTCAATAATTTTTTAATTGTTGTGTTGGCGTGCAATTAGTTGGTTAGGTCATCCATTCACATTTGAATAGGACACATTTATTTGTGAGGTCACCTACGTACTCAAACTCGGGTTTCCTTAACAACACTATACCAATCACGAGTCTCAATCCCAGTATCGCCTTTAACACAAACACCAGTATTGTCGATTTTTTCCCGCACCCCAATCAGTTGTGTGAAACTTGTACCCATTAACCGTAGTACATGAGCCAGCTCACAACTTTATTTTTGGGCCCCAAGCTAGATTGAACAAATGGGGACATGTTACACCATTATTTTTGTTATGAAAGCCAAACTTAATCCCCTCTATTCAGGTGCAATCTATCATACATCCATGATCGATTTGAAGGTAACATTGCGCTTGTGATTAACTCTAGACCCTACAATTTTGTAGGATAGAAATTTATTACTTTCAAAAACAAATTCAATTGCTATTTAAATTTTTTTAAACATAGTTACTTTTATTTAATTGTTTCTCATACAAAAAATATTAACAAAATTTCGCGCATCTCCTTTTAATTAGGAGCTTCCATCGTTACATATTTCAGTCAATACAATAATTATAAATGTTATTATAAAGATTGACCATAGAATAAATGAAACGTCATTTGGACCCACCTTTTTAAAATTATACGCCTATGGTTGTATTCCTGAAATATATGGATGGAAAAAATTTACAAAATGTTCTTGTTTGAAACATGGATATTTATTATTTTAAATGTAACGGGGCTTCTATTTTAAAATCAGAGTGTATAAGCACATGGCTTTAGAAGAGGATTATTCAAGATATAACGAAGATCCTATCCAAGATTGTGAAGTTTACAATGATGGCTTGAAAGGCATGTAGCACCTAAGGATTATGTATATTTGTTTAAGTGCACCGCAACTTTCAAGAAATGTACATAATCCTCAGATGTCAGGCCTTTAAGTGTCATCACTGCCAACTTCACAATATTGGATAATGTCTTCATTATATCCTGAATAATCCTTCAAAGCACTGTGCTTATACACTTTGGCTTTAAAATAAAAGCCTCATTTATATTTAAAACATAATAAATATCCATGTCTCAAACAGACACTTTGTAAACTTCTTCACCCATATATTTTAGCCAATACAACCATGATATAATTTTTAAAAGGCGGGCCCAAATTACTACTTTAAAACACATTGAATTGGTTTTCTTTTTTTTTTTAAATACAATTATTTAATCATTTTTTTACTCTTATCACCTGAGGATATTGTTTTTAAAACTTTTATCCCTAAAACAAAATTTAACAAAATTTCTCCAGCATCTCTCCTAAATTAGGAGCTTCTATCATCAGATATTTCTTTTAATTGCTCTTTAAGTTTTTTTTTAATACGATTTATTTTAATCTTATATCCTAAAAAGATTTTAATGAAATTTTGACAGCATCTCCCCTTAAACTAGGAGCTTTAATCATCGATATTTCAGTCAATTCAACAATTATAGATATTATTATAAAAATCAACAATAGAATAGGAACGGTGAACGTTACATGTTAATAATTACATACAATTCAAATAATCCTAAAAACCATTCTATTGGCATCCCCTATAACTCCGCAACATGCATCCTCCAATCTCGACGAACACAAAGAATCTCAGAATTAAATCAAACAAGTCGGGAAGGACCTGTGCCCTTCACCCAAGTCATGCAATCCCCATTTTCTACAACTCTATCCTATAAAATATAAGTCTCTATATATCATACATATATATTAAATCATTAAACGATATAAATAATAAGGAAATGAGCTACTAACCTCTATGCACAAGAAAAAAGCTGAAATATAAAGCTTCAACGTCAACCTAGTCCAATCCTGAAAATCCAACATTATAAATTTCAATCACAACAATTATATACACACAAAAGAATACTAACATATATAAAAACATAAACCGATTCAAACGTCAACAATCGCCATGATCCTCAAGCAAAACTCCTACATTAACAAATTAATAACACAATTAATCCCCAATGCAACACATACACACAACACTATGGGCACTAAAAAATGAATGGAACAATTAAATCAAATCAAAAAACTAAACTGATTAAAATGCTCACCAAAGCCTCAAGATTGTAATGATGACCTCCATTTCTCAACGGAGCTCCGGTGGCGAACGGGCAACTAGGCGGCGCGGAGTCAGAGGAGAGGGGGTTTAGAGAGAGAGAGAGGGGAGTTTAGGAGTGAGGGGAGGGCCTGAATGAAGATGATGTTTCGGGGATTACCGACGGGTTTCCGACGGTAAGCCTTTTAATGAAACGGTGCATTCCACTATGAATCGTTAAAGGCATTAGGACGGGTGGCGAAAATCCCAAACGTTTTATGCGTTGAAAATAAATTTAAAATGCAGTCGGTAATTAATAAATAATATAAAAAAACCTTTGTACCTCTCGGTAACCAGTCAGTAATTTATAACACAAATAATAAATATATTTAAGAAATTGCCCTATTTTCATACCGTCGATTCACTATCGTAACATAATTCATAAATAAATAATTTAAAATCATACATACCTGTTAATTAAACAATAATGATTTAATAAATATTAAATTTGAAATACCTCTCGGTAAACCTTGGTACATAATTCAATATATTAATAGTGAAATGTAATAGTTACCCGTCATTATACATCGCTATATCCATCGGATATTGTTTTTTAAATTTTCCTGACGCATTTGGACGGTTCTAAAATCGCCCTAATTATTTTCACAAGCTCGTCATCCAAGTCGAAATCCGTACATTCCTGACGGTGCGTACCGTCGGTTGTATGCATCGGTACCTGCGTATTTCTAGTAGTGAATTACATAGGATTTAGTGAGGAGAGCGATATTTGGTAAGTTTAAGAATTAACAATTTATATGGTATATGTTATGAATTAAGAATGACCCATTTATTTATTTTTTAATTCCATAGGGTTGGATTGTGAAATTATAATTCAAATTATATTACTCCAAACATAAAAATTGGAATTGGGGTTCCTAATTCAAAATCTAAACTCCAATTTTCTACTCAATTTCATATGCCAAACAAAATGTAAAAGATATAAAATCAATTTTGCAATTTAATGCAATTTAATATAAAACACTGGGCCCACTACCCACCATTTTTCCTAAACGTGTTGGCATTTTTAACTCAAATAACTGAAATGGATCAACCCGTCCTGCGTCGTTTTATGGCTAATCCATAGTAAGTGGGGTGGATTGTTGGCTCGTCAATCTACTATTTTACAAGATGGGTTGGCACTTTTAACCTAAATGACCAAAACGGGTCAACCCACCCTTGCCCCATTTTATGTCCAATTCGTCACTGGGTAGATTGACCCATTTGTCACCCCTTCCCCTAGTCGTTGATCCACGCTGACATGAGTCCTTGATAGGACTTAGTTAGAAAATCCCAAATCCCTTACGCTATGCGGACTAAATTTTGAGGTTCTCTCTAAAAGGAAAATTGATAACTAGATGGATCTGGTTCTATATGAAGTCGCGATGGTGAACAAAATTGTCTTCATGGAATTTCTGGTTCCACGACGAATTGGATATGAATTCAATGAATCCATCCATTGACTGCCCAGCGCTCATCCTTTTTCATTTTGCCTCATTGTTGTTGGCTCGCAACTCTTCCTCATTGCCATGGTAGCAACTCCTCATAGCTCCATTTAAGAAAGAATGTGGAGTTTTTGTTAACCTGGCCCCTTGTCCCTTTTCAATGTGACTCGATTTCTTCATGCATTGACCGATGCATAATTGCAACATAAGGAGGCTAGTTGCCAATGGAACCACAAGCTTCCTGAAGTTTTGATATAGTGTGGTTATAAACAATTAATGGCTGATTAATCACTATTCACAAAACATGCAAACAACAAGTTCACAATAATTCTGTGTATGTGGATGATTTACTCCTCATCTGGGGATGACATTGAAGAAATCAACCTTGTCAAAAGAACTTTGGATATTAGGGTTCAAAATCATAGATTTGGAGACTTAAAATTCTTCCTTGGCATGGAAGGCTAGATCCAGCAAAGGAATTGCTCTCTTTTAGTGAAAGTATGCACTAGAACTTATTTAAGATGCAGGCCTCCTTGCCAGCAAACTTGTTTCTACCCCCTGATTATTCCATGAAATTACAGGTCTGGCTCCAAACATGTGGCAGGCCCTCCTCATATAGGAGACTTATTGGGGGACTAGTGTATCTCACCAATACCAAACCGAATATATCATTCTCAGTTAGCCAGCTAAGCCAATACCTCTCCGAGCCTATGTAAAACATGACAGGCTACCCTTAGAGTCCTCAGATACCTCAAGGCTGCACCTAGGCCTTTCTTTCCTGCTAACTCTAACCTCAAGCTCACTGGGTTAAGTGATCTGACTTGGGCACATTCCAGACACTAGAAGATCTGTATCTTGGTTTTGCTTCTTCATAGGAAATGCTCTAATTTCATGGAAATGCAAAAAACGGCAAGTGGTTGCCAGAAGCTAGAAAGCAAAATTTGGGCTAGCTCGCGCAAGTTGTGAAGCTCAATGGTTAAAATTTCTGCTAACTGATCTCTCCATTCAACATCTAGCTCCCATTTCTATGTCCTGTGACAACAAGTCAACTCTTCACATTGCCACTAATCCGACCTTTCATGAAAGGACCAAACACATAGAAATGGACCACACTGAGAGAAACTACATTAGGTTGATTCATCTCCTATCCATTCCTACTCCAGACCAACTCAAACATCTTCACCAAGTGTTTAGCAATTGGTCCCTTTTAGCAATGGCTTCCAAGCTAGGCCTTATTGACTTATACAGGCCTTCCTGGGGGGTGTCAGCATCCATTGATAACACATCACCATCATAGTTGTAGTTAGTTAATTCATTCTGTTTTCTGATAAAATCAGTTACTAGAAGAGTTTCTATTAGTTAGTTTCCCACCAAAAAGGCACTTGTATATATGCCAACTTCACCACATGTAAAGATCATTTGTTAATCTTTTGATTAATTTCAATAATGAAATCATTCTAATTCTTGTGTTCTTATCATTTTCTCACTACAATTCCTCTTTAAGAAGAAAGAATTTTACATCTGTTGACCGCCCAAAGCACATCCTTTTCCATTTTGCCTCATCGTTGGCTCGCAACTCTTCCTCATTGCCATGGCAGCAACTCCTCAAAGCTCCATTTCAGAAAGAATACAATGGAGTTTTTTGTTAACCCGGCCCATTGTCCCTTTTCAATGTGACTGCGATCTCCTTCGTGCATTGACCGATGCATAATTGCAACATAAGGAGGAGTCTTTATTGTTATTCATTATTTTCTCATTTTTTTATTCTCTCTCGTTTTCTCTTTCTTTGTTATGTGTTCTAGTTCCAAGTAATATTTTCCTTGTTTTGTCATTTGTGCACTATTTAGGAGCTTGTTTGCTAAGGGAAGTACACATAAAGAAAAGGGGAACAAAGTTAAAGAATGAAGCCATGAAAGATAAAAACTTGATTGGCTGTCTTTTGAGATTGTCATTTAGAAGCCTCATCACTCTTTGGATCTGACTTGCATGATTAAGGTTGAAAGGGAGAACCCTTTAATAGGAAAGCCAAAGAGTTGAATTCAGATGGAAGTGAAAGGGTCTTGTGAGTTGTTGAACAGCTTGTTATTGGCTTGTTTGAGATGGTTTCCACTAGTTACTTGCTACTATCTTGGTTTGGAACTTGTGTGCATGTCTTCTTTCCTCCCTCTCGTGGTGGATCATCAACCACTTCTACATTGAGAGACAACTTTCGATTTTGATTGAGTCAAGGTGTGGGTGACGATGATCACGTTGTGGGGATTAGCAGGTGGGCACCAAAGGTTGGATCATTCCGAGGATATTCTATCAATTGCCAGTGGAAGCGAGAATTGTAAACCACATAGTTGCAAGACAATTGACTATTGTCTCGGGTGATGTGTTTTGTGTTAATGTCTTGAGGGACTTGTGCTTTGTAATACGCACTTCACTCATTGAGTTTCTGAGTATTTTGTGTTTTGGGCTGTGTGTGTCTCTCCTTTGGAGACATATCAATGTACTTATTGCTCTTCTTTCTTAAGTGTTGGGCCTCATTTATCAATCGAAGAAAAAGTTACCTGATCCTATATCAGTATATCAATAAAAAAAATGTTTGATTGTGATGTCCACTACTTTATAAGTCTCCCATAATAATATATGATTAAAAGATAGTATAAAAAAAATTTTACAATGAAATTTTTTTGCAAAAAAAAAAGTTTGGTTCTTGATCTATTAACAAAGCTTCTAAATGCTTTTAGAAGTGTTGGCCACTGCCGATACAGTAATGTGTTCCCTCAAATTCCTAATGAGTCATTACTCATTAATTGTGGTATGATACGCTCCTTTACAGAGTACACAAAAAACTATCAGGAATGTTACATGGATCACCATAAACACACTTTGCATATAGCAAATTAGCAATCAAGGAAAAGAAAAAAGAAAAACTGCAGTAATTTACTTTTCAGGGTAATCTCGATAAGAAAATATTAACTCCAGCATCACATGAAAGCTAGTTCCTCACTCAAAGTGCTTGGCATGACAGTTCAAGAAAACTAATTTAATTTTATACAAGAGGGTTTTTCACATCTTCAACCTTTAGAACAAATGGAACAAAAGGCCAAGGAAACCAGCAGTGATCATTAGCAATAAAGAGTGAGGAGCAGCCACATGAACACTGTTAGGGACAGAACTATTGGCTGGCTTTACTTGGCTGCAGTCAAGGCCTTCTTTCCCTTCTTTGCACTGATTAGCAAACAAGCCAGGGTATTTCCCATAGATATTGATGTAGCTAAACATGACTGAAGCACAATCAGTGGTCATGTCATTAATCTGGTCGACAAAAGGACAAGCAAATTGCTTGAAAGCCTCACAGCACACCTTTGGAGGGTATTGGGGCCCCTTGCATTGGCTTGTGAGGATTGTGTAGTTTTTGTTTTCAAAATCAACTCCGCAAGCTGCAGAATTTGGGACAGAAAAGTTTCACTTTTCAGCTCCATAATGAATAGCTAGAGAGATTTGAGACAATAAAGAAAAAGAGGAAAATATAAAAGATATTTGGTTTGTTTTCTATTTTCATGTTTAATTGATATACATTAAAAAATTACAAAAATGTTACTCTATTTTGATTTTGCTCTTAGAACTTCGTAAAGAAAATAGAATGGTCAAAACCAATATTTCGAAAAAACCAAATGAGTTCCTTTCATATTGTATTATTACGACTCTTTCAGAGTTATTAGGCTCTTTGGACTTTTCAAAAGTTGCTAATAAAGAGTTGCAACAGTTTTGTTTGGAAAACAATATAAAGGTTGTTCTCAATAAAAGAAGTCATAATAATAGTATCCAGTAAATATGTTATAAAATTGCTCTTATAATCTAAGATGATTATATATTAAAGAGGGCAATTTCTATTTTTATTGTAACTAGTAAAGTTATATTGGTCTTATTAAGTTTGAAGAGCATAAATCAACTCTAAAAAGCCCCCATAAGGGACTCAAAAATATTTTTGACTTTTAAAAGTTGAAAACAAAAGTATTCTCAACTTTTTTATTTATCAAATAAAAAAAATTGGCTTCTACTTTTCATAATCAAGAATAGCCCCTTTGAGGGCACTTCAACCACGGACAACCAGTTAAATTTGTGGCTAAATTATCATTAAATCATGACCCAGAAATGCAAGTGGTTTACTGATGGTATAATCTAATTTATAAAACATTGGTTGAAACAACAAACACATCAACTACAAACATAAGAACAGAAGACAAATCAAACATCTTTAAAGTGTTGCACTTTTACATTACCACATTGAAAGAGTAAGGAATCATCAAAATAGGTTTGCCTGACTAATGGGTTCAGAGCGCACGTTATCCATGTTTTACTTATTTATGATGTTAACATTCTCATAATCAAGCCTTCCATTATTGGGTATCACCAATATATTGTATTACATAAAGAAAATGTACAAGAATATATGAAGCAGGTACAAGTTAAACCAAGTAAACGAAGGAGATAGATTATATTTTCTTAAGGAAAAAAATAGATAAAAAGAGGAATGCAGAATAATCTCCTTGTTCCTGATTTAAGAATCATAACGCATCAAATTTGTTTGCACTTGTCAAGACCAACATAAATACATAATCAGGTTCTAAAAAATCAATTTGATTTCGGCAACTTTGTTACGTTATGATTGTCCACATTTTGAATTGAAAGCAAATCCAGTGAAGATGGATTGATTACATTAAGGCCACCTATATATAAGCTAAAACTAATTAGGGGAATGCAGAATAAAATGTTACCTTTCTTAGCCTGTAGGAGGGCACGGCCGTGGATGCCCCAGACTCAAATATGTCATCTGTGTCAACGTAAATTAAACCACATTATGCAAAAATTTACCAAATATGAATATCCACATATCATTGAATGTGACACATTCCATAATTGAAAAAGGCTGCAATGTGAAGGGAAAGAATTAATGTGCCTGAAAGGAATGGGGAAGCGGTGGCCAATGTGGATAGGAGGAAGCAATAGAGAATGGAAGAGAAGAAGGCCTTTGAACCCATTTTCTCTTTCACTCTCACCCCTTTACTTTGTTCTTTTTCTTCTCCTTTTGATGGATCTTCTTCTTTTGTTTTCTGGTTTGGAGAGAGGCGCAGAGGGAGACATTGTAGGAATTATGGTGCGAATGAAGCCTGTTGTGTTGTCAGGCTGGCAAAGTTCCAATGGTTCTCCGTGCGTGCCCTTGCCTTTGGTAGTTATATTGGTCTAGTTTTGTTCTGTTTTGTGTTTTTCCTCTTCTTTGATATAGCTATCATAATATGAGAAATAATAGATAGTTATTTTTTTTATAATTTATCTGTTTCTTAAAATTCTATATACAAATTAAATTTAACATTTATATGCCATATGTAGCAAATTATAGGATTTTTGTATATGTATCATATGTAAATGAAGGGAGCAAAGTTTTGTTTTGGACCTTGAAAGTAGGGATGACCGTTAATTTTTTTTTTTTTTTGGAGGGGTGGGATGGGTTAGCTGAATTTCGACTCCATTTCGCATCTTATTAATATTAGTCTCAATCTATTTTGTTTTATTTGTGGGTTTTAAAAATTAGAATTCATATTCTATTCATGGATACCCACCCTTATCAGTTATATTTTTAGACACCTATAAAATTATTGTAAAATCTAATAAACATATAGAACAAGTAGAGTTTCAAGAAAATAACAAATAATAAATCAAATATGCCAAACACAATCATCTAAAGAACAAGAAATGTCAATATTATGCACTACATGAAGAATCATGGTAGCAAGAAAACAACAAAACCAAGGAGGTTGCGACATCAACAACAGAATAAAATGGAATGAAGTATATAGGGTTGGGGTATTAGAGTTTCAACTTTTTAAATATTTGCATGGGGTGCGAGCCAATTAGTGGCGATTCACCCTAACCTATATCGCCCACACATTAAACCTCACGCACCAATCCACCCAGTGCAAGGTGAGTTTAAAATCTAACTGAGCGGGTTAGGTCAGGTAGGTGTCCTATGGATAGGATAGTAATGGTCATCCTTACATGAAAGATATTTGCATATAGTAAGAATTCAAATATATTAAATTAGGTGACCTCCTCTTAGTTTTAATGTAATAAAATTCATCACCTCTATAATTTGAAAAATTAAACTAACCTCCTCTATAAATATTAATTCATTAATTTAAGTTAAAGAAAAAAGATAACATTGAATATGTACATGATTATTAGTGACAAAATTATGGCTTAAAAAAATATTAGTGACACAATTTTAATATGTTGACAATATTTGACATATATATTAATTAAAATACCCTTTTTAATCATAAGTTATAATTATAAATTCCATCTCTGTATAAATAACAAAAAGTATTTTATTCAATAAATATGTTAAATATTGTCAAAAATATTATAATTTTATCATTAATGATTATGTATATGTTACATGTTATCTTTTTTGTCATTTAAATTAATGAGCAAGTATATGTATGGGAGATTAGCATAATTTTAATAAACCTCAAGGACTTTCAGTGATAGTTTTACAAAATAAGAGTGTCGAAGTATAATTACACTAAATCTCAGGGATATCAATGTAATTTCCTCTAATATTAATTTACTTAATAACCAACATGGCAATAATAGTAAAATATAGAACATTTTTTAAAGTATACCCTTATTTTTGGATGTGGCCTTACAACTTTAATTCTCATTTCGCTAATGCTCATATCAGAGGTTAAGGTCAAAAGAAACAGGAGCCTTGAATTGTGTTGTATTGAAAGAATGACTCAAGCTTATATAGTTACAAGTGAGTTTGACCATACATATACAACAATGATAATGCTAGGTTGGCATAACTTTCTACCATGTTTCAAATTGCAGACCGCATCACTTGATGTGGCCACATATTGGTTATGATCCAGGACATGCGCAAAACTACAATTGTAATGTGATGCACTTTCATGTAAAGTGACTAATGTGATCGCAACGCAATCACATGTGGCAGCGACGCATTGGGGCCGCACGAACCGCATCGAGGCTGCAACAAGTCGCAATGAGTTCTTTTTCAATTTGTAAACACAAAAATTTCAGGCAAATCAGTTGCAATGCGCATCACGATGGTCGCATTACCTCCCTGCAATCATATCCTTGATTGCAACTCCAATTTAAACACTTCCGCTAATTACAAGTTTATCGTAATAGATTAAAACATCTTTTTAACAAATTTCTTTCTCATGAACAAGAGAATCTTGGCTTTACTCCTAGCATTCCCCCGTAAATTCAAGGTAGAGAGATTTGTGACTAAGTTTAGATTTGAACTTGTCAAATGAGGTAGCTGAGAGGGGTTTAGTGAGTATATCTACCACTTGATCATGGAAATTGAAGGAAGGTGGGACACAAACACCTCTTGAATGTCTCCGTCCCTCAAAATAAAGATGCAACTCAAAATGTTTAGTGCAACTATGAGGAATAGGGTTGCAGCAAGCAACACTGCACTTTAATTTGATTATTGTAAAAAGCTGGAGGAGGAAAGGCATAAGAGAGATGGAGTTCACACATCAGATTCTTAATCCAAGAAAGTTCAACAATCACAAAGAGAAGGATCAGAGAAAGCACCATCTCCATGTGCTGAAATCTTTTAGCTACTAAATATGGGTGTAGGCATGGGCTTGAAATTAGTCACTCTAGTTTCCTATAAGAGGTCTTTAATGTATTTGGAATGGGAGATTCTCATGTGAAGATGGAAGAGTTATCTATAGCATGAAGATATGAGGTGGACCAATTGGTGAAGTATATGTGTAAGTGGGGTCAATAGAAAGTTGTAAACCTATGCATAAATGTTATAAACCTATATGGATGATAGAACTCTTAAGGAAGATGAATAGAAAAAGTGTAAACTTTGTCTAAAAGTTGTAAACCAATGAATAAAATATTGTAAACGTATGCTTAGAAGTGGTAAACCTTGTCTGAAAATGAAGGTGAAAAAAAAAAGTTGTAAACCTTGCATGAAAAGTTGTAAACCATTGAATAAAATGTTGTAAACCTATACTTAGAAGTTGTAAACCTATGTGGATAATAGAAACATTCCTAAACCTCTTAACCAAGATGATTACATAAAAAAAGTTATAAACTTTGCATAAAAAGTGGTAAACCATTGAGTAAAAAGTTATAAACATGTGCTTAAAAGTTGTAAACCACATATCTTCGTCCTAAGATAACTCATCCATCTGCACATGAGCAAGCACCATTTGGAATAGGATAGCAAAATGGTTCACATCCTTTAGCTTCAATTCCCAAAGAGTAATTATGTTCATTTCACCAAGGTCCTTGAGAGAAAAGGTTTAACGAAGTTGCTAAATTTGAGCATTGATCCTTGAAGGTAGTCTCAAGTAATTAATGTCATCAACAGACACTAAGACATAAACAATAGAGGAGAAGAACCTAAAGAACAATGAGGGACCTGACTTTGTTTTGGTGAAGCCAAAACATTGAAGTGCAAAGTTAAGCTTTGAAAACCAAGCCTGGCGGCTTGCTTGAGACTATGTAAAGCCTTTTGTAGCTTACACACCTATTGTTGTGAGCATGAAGCCCTCAAGCTGAACCATGTAAACATCTTCAGTGAGGTCCCCATTTAAGAATGCATTGTTGAAGTCAAATTGACATATTTTCTGACCCTTAGAGAAAGCAATGGAAAGAATGATGTTTATAGTGGATGGTTTGATAATAAGGCTGAACACTTGATCGTAATCTAGTCCATCCCTCTGATGTATAGTTGCTTTGACATCAAGCTACATGAGAGAGTTAGAGAAAATGTAAGTGAGAGTAGATTGGAACATTTTTCGTACTTTAAGATACCTATAAATAATTTATAAGCATTCCCTAGTGGTAGAAATTTTAAAGGCCCATGATGCAAATAGTGTTGAAAATTTTAATTAAAATAATACAAATAAAACAAACAATAAATCTGAATAAATAAAAATAATTATTCACAATAATAATAATAATAAAATGAAAGAAATATAAATAACACAATAAAAATAAATTGAAATAGAGTGGCTTGTCCGTAGAATTGGCTTGAGACGTGCTAGGCATCTAAGCTTAAGAGTATTTGCTACCACGAGGAAGTTACTTGGTGCAGATAGTCCTTAGGCTAATACTCCCAAGATACAAGAGCCACTTCTCACTAACTCTGCACATTGACTAATGAGGCTACACATGAACAACTAAATTGGATTGCTCAAGGAACTAAAGGTATATCACGAACAAGAATTTTTTGTGCTCCCTTTTCTTGTGTTCCCAAATGCTTTATATAAAGTAAAACAAAACATGTTTACATTGCCAAATAGTGCCAAACGTTATAGAGGAATGGGCATTAAAACTCATTGAATTGGTCAATCATTACATATTGTTCAAAACCATAAAATATTGACATTCAATATAAGAACGTTGTCAACGTTAAACTTGATTTAGTTAAATATAATTTAAAATATTAACTTTGAAATATTATAGCAATAATAATAATAACTTTAAATATAAAATAAATATAAAATAGAACAATCCCCCACATATTTTAAAGTTTATTTTTATAGTTAAATATAGTTCCATAAGCATGAGAATTCAATGCATAAGTACTAGTGTCTTTTGGACTATGAACTAGCACCTAGAGCAATGAAATTTGAATCACAAGAAAGGTGAGATTAGAACTTCTATGAACCTTCATTCCACACATGACTCAGTGATCTCACTACTCACATTGTCTTCTCATCCAAAATTGTTCAACGCGGTGTGGTGCATTTTGGCCTTGCACCGTTACCCGCCTGATTTCATGAGTGGCTCTAGAGAGTTTGCCCAAGCTCCCATAGAGGCGGTCTCACCTCAACCACTTATATAGGTGAATCTATCAAGTGCACACTACAATCAAACACACCACTCATTTATGAGCTATAGATTCATTAAGAGTATAAACTCACCCTTTATTTCGTTGTAGTTACACACTATCCCTCATACATTATTATACACCTTAGGGATAGACTACATTGGATAGTGTTTAAATGATTGACAAGTGACTTGTTTTTACCCGTATGAACCTAACCTTTGAGGATTTCTCAAATTCAGGTTGGGTTACCATCACTCTCAATTTGTGAATTAGGCTTAAGCCTCATCCCTCATGTATCGTTCACTAGCTTTCGCTTAGTGGCTTGGTCAAAGGATTCGCCAATTCATCTTCTGACCTTACATAATTTATGGAAATGATTCCATCATTCAATAGCTACTTCACATAATTATGATGTATACGTATATGTCTTTGTTTCCCATTATAGACTTTATTATTTGCTCTTGCTATTACCGCTTGGCAGTCACAATGTATAGGTATGGAAGATAAGGGTTTCTTCCACAAAGGAATGTCAGCTAAGAGATTTCTTAGCCACTCATCGATCCGCTAAGTCAAGAGCAATAAACTCAGCCTCCATAGTGGATCTGGCTATAGGTTTGCTTGGATGATTTCCAAGCGACAACACCACCACCAAAAGTAAAAATAAATCCACTCATGGATTTAGTCTCATCTAAATTAGAAATCCATTTAGCATCAGAGTACCCTTCAATTACATCTGGATATCCCCCATAACATAACCGTAGTCTATGGTACCCTGAAGGTATTTCATAACTCTACACAAAGCGGCCCAATGATCCTTATTAGGATTATGTGTATATCTACTCAATTTATTCAGCATATGCAATATCAAGCCTTGAACAAGTCATCAAAAACATAAGGCTACCAATTATTTGAGCATATTGAGTTTGAGATACAGAACTACCATTGTTCTTTTTCAAATGTAAACTACCATCATAGGGAGTACTTAGGTTTAGAACAATAAAAATCAAATTTTCTCAATATTTTTTCAATGAAATGCTCTTGAGATATTCTATAACCAGTTTTTAATTTAGTTAACTTGATCCCCAAGATCAAGTTGGCTTCTCCTAAATCTTTCATGTCAAATTTTGATGATAAAAATTGTTTAGTTTCATTAATCACATCAATGTTGGTTCCCAAAATAAGCATATCATCCACATATACATAAACAATAACACCATTTAAATTATCATCAAATTTACTACAAATGCACTTATCAGAATCATTTACATTATAGCCATCTTGCACCATAACTTTATTAAATTTTTCATGTCATTGCTTAGGTGCTTGTTTAAGACCATATAAAGATTTAATTAATCTACACACTTTATTCTCACTACCAGGAATCACAAAACCTTCAGGTTGATGCATATATATTTCTTCTTCTAAATCTCCATTCAAAAAAGCAATTTTAACATCCATCTGATGTATTAATAAATTATGAATAAATGCTAAAGCAATCAAAACTCTCATAGAAGAAGTTCTAACCACAGGTGAATATGTATCAAAATAATCTAAGTTTTCCTTTTGTATATAGCCTTTAGCCACCAACCTAGCTTTATATTTTTCAATTGAACCATCAGCTCTTAATTTCTTTTTAAAAATCCATTTACATCCAATTGGTTTTACTCCTTTAGGTAAATCTACTATCTCCTATGTATGGTTACTCATTATTGATTCTATTTCACTATTAATGGCTTCTTTCCACAAAGGACCATTTGGAGATGAAATTGCTTTATTATATGTTAAAGGATCTCCTCCCATTAAAAAGGTGTAAAAATAATCACCAAAATTAGTTTCTTTTCTTTCTTTTTTACTTCTTCTAGGTTCAAATTCTTTATTTTCAGAGCTACTAGATTCACAAGCATTTCTAGATAAAAGTTTTCCTATAGGAGATTTCAAAGGAAATACATTTTCAAAGAACTCAACATTTTTTGATTCAATAATTGTGTTTACATCTAAAACATCACTTTTTAATACTAAAAATATATAAGAAGCACTATTTCATTATTTTCAAAAATAACTCTTAACATTAGCCTTGCTCAACATAAATATAGAAATTAAATTATAACAAATTTCAGGCATATAGAGGACATTGTTTAATGAGAGGGTTTTCCCATAAGTGAGTTTTAAGTTCATTGTTCCTTTACCAAGGACTCAACTCTTGTAGAATCACCTACATATATAACTTCCTCTCCTTCCCCACATTATTGTAGGAGGCAAAAATATTTGTTTGCACAAATATGCCTGGTAGCCCTAAGTCTACCACTCAGAATTTTTCCTCTATCACAAAATTTATTTAGCTGACAACGCACAATATCTAAGTGGTTTATAAGTATAGTACTTACCTATTGTGTTGTCAAATAAAGTTGATCTTTGTTATCATTGGCTACAACATGAATGAAATCTTAGTTCCTGATGAACTTGTGACATCTTTTCCTTTAATTGAAATTGAAGATGAGAAATATGCTGCCTAATGTTTGCTTATGCTATAGTGCTGGAAATTAAAAGAATTCCTTTTAGTGTGTGACTTGCTATGTGAAATTCACTATGGTGAACTCTTGTTCCTCCTTTGCCAATATATTTTCTGTGCTAAAACACTACTCTTAAGATTGTTGAAAATTTTAATTAAAATAATACAAATAAAACAAACAATAAATCTAAATAAATAAAAATAATTTTTCATAATAATAATAATAAAATGAACAGAAATATAAATAACACAATAAGAATAAATTGAAATAGAGTGCTTGTACAGGAGAATTGGTTGAGACATACTAGGCACTAAGCTAAGAGTATTTTGCTATCATTTAGGAAGTACTAATTAGATCAGCTTCACACTATATCCCAGGATACAAAAGCCACTTCTCACTAACTTTGCACATTAACTAATGAGGCTACACAGGAACAACTAAATTGGATTGCTCAAGAAACTAAAGGTATATCACGAACAAGAATTTTTTGTGCTCCTTTCTGTCCCAAATGCTTTATATAAAGTAAAACAAAACATGTTTACGTTGCCAAATAGTGCCAACGGTTAAAGGAATGGGCATTAAAACTCATTGAATTGGTCAATCATTACATATTGTTCAAAACCATAAAATATTGACATTTAATATAAGAATGTTGCTCAACATTAAACTTGATTTAGTTAAATATAATTTAAAATATTAAATTTGAAATATTATAGCAATAATAATAATAACTTTAAAATATAAAATAGAACGATAAGGGATATTTAATATAGTGGGAGAAAGTTTTGCTTTGGCTTGGAAGATATACTTCTAATCACAAGTTTGACCTTTCAATTTTTTCTTTTTTTTTTTTTACTTTTATTATGGTTATGAAGATATGTCTCCGTCAATTAAGGATTGGCCAATCATTTTATTCCATGTCATCATAGTAGGTCAGTCATGTTTCTTCTATTAGATATTCAAAGACTATAAAAAATTAACTATGGTTAACTCAAATTACAAGATGGAGACACATTCAAAATGTGAAATTTTAATAACTTTCTTAGATTTTATTAAAATTACAAAAATATTACTAAATATAGAAAATAAGCTTATAACATAATTAGTTATAGAAAAAAATAATAGAAAATTTAGAAAAACTTATAGAGTGTCAAAAATTATTAAAAAAATTATGAAAAATTATAAATACACTTAAAACATAATTTTGATGATAAATATCAATATTTAGTAAATTTGTATAATATTAGTATAATTACAAAAAAAAAAATAACCTGACCTAGGTTTAAAACAAACTCTAAAAATCTTATAAAACAACTCTAGGTCACATTGAAATTTTTTTAACTAAAATATGATATTAGACAAGGAGGACAGAAATGGGCTTTCCATTAGACCAGGATAATGTTAAAAATCATATTGATCTTTAATTAATTAATTTTTAGTTAATTAAAGCTTAAATTACCTAATTAACCACTTAAGCTTTAAGGTAATTTTTCTAAACATTGATTAATCTCACTAATACTCTTAAATAAATTAATTTACACCTAGAATAGTTTAGAATTCAGCGTCATGAAAGGAAAAAAAATTGAAAAGTGAAAGTAATTTCAAACTTTCATATCATGCTTATTCAAAACAAACAAACGTAACTTTGACTAAAATTTCAACAAGATGAACTTGCTCTTTATCATGTTGGTAGCTCAAAATTCATATGGCATGATATAGAAAATTTATGTACTTTATTTATTGATAATTAATTATTTTAATTAACTCAAAAACAAATCGAATTAAGGTAAAAATATTAAAATTATATAAAAATTCATAAAAATTATGGATAACATCTAAATCAGGTAAAAACATGGTTTTGATGATAAATAAAGGAAATTTAATTTTTTTATGATTATTTTATTAATTAACCAGCCCATGTAACTTTAAGATAAAATTATGAATATGCAAAATTTATCATTTTCATGCATTAATTATCCAAGACAATTTACCCTCATTTATAACTCTATTAGACATATGAATTAGACCTCTAGGCTACCAAAGAAAAGAATATGATTTAGAATAGTTAAATAAATCATTAATTAATTAATTTCTAATAAAACTAGTAATGGTGTAAAATACCAAATAAAATACAAGTAGTTATAAAAAAATTATATAATTTTTATTAATCCTTGTATTATATCTCTAACAACCTTATGACAATATTTGATTAAAAAAATTAAGTCATTTACTATTTAATTAACCTAATTAAGGTTGACTAGCTAGTTTAAGTAAATTTACTTTATTTTGAATAAATAACTATTAAATCATATGAAACTTTACCAAATGTCTTTAAATCATGTCTTTAACATTTTAGTATGTCTTTAAACGATAATTGAAAATTTATTAAATTATTTAGTGTTACTTTTAATATTTAACTAATTAAACTATCTAAATATGACAAATAAATTATGAAATTTAGTAATATTTTAATCCTAGCCCTTTTATAAATAGTGTAATGCTACGTGATGAGGGTGGATGATCGCCTGTAAGAGGCACGAACAATGATCGGCTCTGTCAAGCTTCTAAGTGGAAGGGTACATGAATGAACCGATTACACACCAAAATGAGAGGGATCCTGAGACTATATAGGTATCGGACTATACAGTTAAGAATGACTTATATGAATTGATTGGTACTACTTATGCCAACAAAGATGCATCTTCTTTTCAGTAGCTCATCACGAAAGAACTTCACGTTAAGCGTGTTTGACTTGAAGCAATCTTGGATGGGTGACTTCCTGGAAAGTTTTCCAAGAAGTGTGTGAGTAGGGACAAAGCATGAAAAATATGTTGGTTTATGGGGATAGTCGTCAATTCATAAAGCGGCATGGGATGTTACAAATGATATCGGAGCCTTTACCTCTCCTAGTACAGTGTGGTTTGAGGATGAACCAAGCGGAAGCTGGTGGGCACGTAATGCCCAGTGTGGGGGCGGGTGGGTGAGCTGGTGCAAGAAGGCACAGAACAATGAGCTCCTTTAGGCTTCTAAGCGAAACGTGGATGAACCGATTACATCAGAATAAGAAGGATCCTAAGGTTATATAGGTATAGGACTATATAGTTAAGATGACTTATATGAATTTATTGATACTACCTATGCTAAGAAGATTTATCTTCTTTTCGGTAGCTCATCACAAAAGAACTCCAGCACGTGTCTGACTTGGAGCAATTTTGGATGGGTGACCTCTTGGGAAGTTTTCCAAGAAGCGTGTGAGTGAGGACAAAGCACGCTAAAAGACGTGTTAGTTTATGAGGACAGTCGTCAATCCATAAAGTAAAAAGAGATGTTACAAATATCATACCTCTAAACAAAACTCCATACTTTATTTTTTTGCCCAAAAATCTATCAAAATTGCAGCCACCATTTATCTTTTCATTTTCTTCATTTGCACACAAAAAAATTAAAAATTTCTAGCAAAACACCTCCAAACTACCACCTCTTCTTCACCATCTAACACCAACACTTCCTAACCTTTATACATGAATTTCAGCTTGTAGAAAAGGTTTATAAAAGTTGAAGAAGCTGATGGTCTAGCCTAGGTATAGCTAAGTTTCTAAAGCTCTAAGAACAAGTAGGGATTTTCTTTCACTAATAAGCTTTATGTATGATTTTCTTATGTGGTGTTGTGCTATATGATACTCAAAGCTTGTGTTTATTGTTTTTAATAGCTTTGAATATTTTAAAGATGATGACCTAAAGTATTTTAATCTATGTGTCTATGATACATGTTTATTTCTCCACTTATATGGTTGAAAATAATGATTAAAGATTATTTTAAATTTGGTTTTTATCTTCTAATAGTCAAATTATGCCTTCTTCAAATTTTTAAATTTTGTATAAATTTGTTTTAATATGTTAAACCATGTATTTTTGCTTGATAAAACTTTGTGCACAAGTTGTGGAGTTTTAAGGTGATATAATTTGGTTTTGACTTCACTATGTATTTGATTGTGAAATATTTTGGTTCATGAAAAGTGATTTATTTAATTCACTATAATGAATGGATTCTAAACTTTTGAGCATGTAATATTTAGCTTGGTTTGTGTGTTATGTTTCTCTTGGGACCATTAAGATTTAATAAAACACAAAAGACACTAAGACTTATTCATAGTAATCATGACCTTTATGATGTATTATGACTTTATAGGCATTATTTAGACTATTTTGAATCTTTAAGACTCACTTGGACTTAATTGAGACCAATTATGATCATAATATTTGGACTTGAACTATGGACCTTGGGCTATAAATATTTGACTTGGTTATACATTAATTAACATTAAGAACTATTATTTACAAAGATTTAAATTAAGGTCTCATTTGGAATATGGTATGTAAACTAGCTAGTTTCTTATTTGAAGTGATTTCCTAAAACTTGGGTATCATTTTGATTTTTTTTTAAAATATTTCTTGAAAGGTTCCATTGCTCTTTTATTTGCTCTATGATCATATCCTTATATAAATAAAAATATTTTACCTATGTTGAACATGTAAAGGTAATTTGCCTACATATTTTCAAAAGATAGATTTTAAGTAATTTTTGGTGTATTTAGACTTATGGAATTAGTAAAGAAATAATTGTATGAATACTTGAAATTTAATTATTATATGATTAAAAACTAAGTTAAGCATATTTTATTATAAAGAAAATGAGTTTTTATTATAATAGTGTGATTTTGTGCTTCAATGATAATTATAAAGAAGTATAGGTTTTTATGAATATTTTAGGAATCCTATGTTATTTTGGCTTTATGTGAAACTTTGGAAAATCTTGTGGTCTATATGTAAATATGAAAAAAATTGTGGAAACTTTACGTAATTTTCATACTTTATGCATACTATGTACACTATATGAAATAGATACATAAATAAGTGACACCTTGGGCCCGGCCTGTATCCTGGAGAAGGACTTGGTGAACACTTAGTCTTGCCCTAAACAACACCTAGGACCTTGCCTTGTAGCGGACAAGGACTTGGTGGATGTTGTAGTGATGCCTTGGGCTCCACCATGCTAGCGACAAGGACTTGGTATTCATTTATCTGACTAGGGGACACCTTAGCAATGAGAGCTCTCACAGATCCAAAACAAAATATACCTTGCAGACTATAACCATAGAAGGGAACAAGATATTATAAAAGAAGTTTACAGTACACACATGATTAATTATTATACTTCTTCTCCTGCACTTTTATTATTATTGATATTGTGCATTTCCATCTTGCTTATACTAGGAAATGTTCTAAGTATTTTAAATATAATTTGAGTCAATATAAAAGATTGCGTATTCCATTCTAAGTTACTCTTAGTATTTTTGGGATGAAATGTGACTCCCTAGAAACATCATCCTACAGGAGACTTCTCACACCCCTTCTTTTATGTTTTAGATAACATGGATCCTCATCAATAGTGAAATGGATATAGCTTTGGACTTAATTTCTAAATAATTAAATTGTATTATGTGTGCTAGATAGAATTTTTACTATCTATTACCAAATTTTGGTTGTCACAATGTCCCTGAGGGGGCACCACGACAAGAAAATTTAATTTTTAAAGTTTTAAGTCGCCACCAATTTTTATTTATGGTAAAAATTGGAAAACCCTTTTAATTTGGCAAGACTTGTTTTTAAAGATAAAATTGGTTCGGAGTCTGATTATGATTAGGGAATGGTGAAAACTTGATCCCACTACACCCGTAATACGTCTCATGAACCTAAAAATCGTTGTGCAAATTAAATAATAACTTTAACAATTTTATTTCCCCTAAAAAGAATCAAAGCCCAAAATATTTATAGAATTTAATAAAAAATATTTACAAAAAAAAAGAGAAAATAAATGTAAGAAGATTTAATTTTGGCTTGAGAGAAATATTTGCTCCTACATATCCTCTTGTACATTGAGGAACTCAAAGTCACGTAGTTCTTTCAAAAAATAATTGTGTTGGGTTAATTTTATTTTAAAAAGAGGTAAAATCCATTTTTTGCATATGATTCAAGGGTGGTAATAGGCTACTTAGTAAATCCCTTACAATTCAATAATAATAAAGGAGACACCAGCCTGGTCATAACCGTTGATCCAGATAAAAACATTTGCATTTTGTTTTATTATTTCACAAGTCTAATCCAATTAAATCAAAATTGTTAAATTCAAAACTAAAAAGAAAATAAAAAAAAAAGGAAATATGTAAAAGAGCATAAAAGAAACTACATCCTCAAGAAAAAAAATGCCCAAAAAAAAAAGGAAACTATTCTAATCCCTGAGATAAAAAAAGAACATGAGAGAAAAAGAAAAGTAAAAGAAAAATTATAAACTAACTACACTAAGCCTACAACCTATTATTAGGCAAGACACAAAAAATAAAGAAAGGCAAATATTCACTATATGGCACATTCAGATATGAGGAAAGAGGCTTCAACGTGACGCACATGGCTATTCCGTGAAGGCAATCCTCAGAAGGGCACTTGCATTCTTACGGTGGCACCATGTAGGACTCAAAGTGGGCTTCGGGTGGTTGGTCAAACACGAAGTCAATATGGTGCTACAAATGCAACGATGGAGGGGAGATAATGGCTAGCTCAGTGTGCGACGTCAAAGTACTTATGAGTGGGTCGTGGTGGGTATAATGTTCTCGGGTGGTTTGGCTCAAGAGGATGGTGGGGTGGCGGTTGTTGTGCTTCATGGTGAAGGGGTATGCGATAGGATGATGGTGGCTGGGTCTTAGGGTCTGGGCTTGATGGCTATGGTGGATAAGAAGATGATTTTATGTGCAATGAAGGGAAGGGATGGTTGTAGGAATGGGCTGTTGTGACGTGGAAAAGATAGAGGTTGGATGAAGGTGATGATGGAGGATGGCCAATTTTTTTTTTTATTCTCCATTTGTATTAGTGATAGTGATTGGCCGCCTCACTAAGTCTCTCTCTTCAATGCCTCCTATTGATCAACTAACAATGACTATATATATACCTCTTTTACCCTAATATAATTAATGACAAAATTATTTAACCTTATGCTAATTGATACTAATTAAAGAAAACAAATCAAACTAATTCATAAAATGAATCAGAGTAAAATTAATAAATGCTAAATGATTGGATTAAAAAGAAGATTTGATTTTTTTTGGTTTTTGCAGTTTTTTTTCATTTTTCTATTTTTATTTTATTTTTTGGACTCATAAAATATTTTTGCATGACCATAATTGGGTGTTGACAGGTAGCCCCCTTTTGCTTGGTCTTTTAATTTAAAAGGACTAGCAAAGTAAAAAGCAACCAATTTTGTCCAAGTCAATTTTTTTTTTTAAAAAGATATTTACAAGGAAACAACGATCCAATCCTAAGCTTTGCAATTCTAGGAAAGTTTCAATATTACAATTAAAGGCATCACAATACCTTCCATTAGAAGACATCATTTTGAGGTTCAACTTGATAACTCATCTTTACCAAAAATACTTGAGTTCAAAAATAAAATTCTCCAAACCCACAAATTCTTAGGTTAAAAGATCTAGATATGAATTTTCTATTAAACACATTAAAGTAAACCAAAACCTCATCCTTAATTATTTAGACCAAACCAGTCCAAATCTATCACCATCTTCACTTCCACCTATTCTTATTGTTATTTTCATGAACATAGAACAACCAGTCATCTACATTCTACCAAATCCCTTATATGACTACCCACATGAGATACCACCTGTAGTACTCTCACTCCAAATTACCTAAAAGAATTTGCCACCTCACACATGTTCCATTACCTAGACATTTCTCTAGGAAAACCAAATTGCCCTCAAACCAACATAGTTTAATCCTAGTGCACCTTATTTAAATGTTTTTGGGATTCTTATGGGAAAACCATTTCTTGAATCAGTTTGGTATTTATGGTGCATCTCAATGCTCTATTCATACCCTATTATCTTTCCTACTACAAGAATGTGTGAGTTTTTTAAAACGCAAGAAACAAGCATTCATTATTATGGAGAACTATACAATGGTTTGCTCCCATCAAATGGTGGACCACAGAACTCTAGGAATGAGTTGAATAATTGGAATGTTTGGAGAATGTAGGAAGATACACGAATACCCTTGTATCAATCCATATTGTCCACAGGCCATATTTTCATAATCCAAACAGGATTACTTTGGACTCAAATCAGGCTAGACACTATGGAACATTTCCCAGTCTTCAAAATTTCATGCATGATGAAAATTTCTGGACAAAGAAGAATTGGTGATCCATATAAATAAAATCAATGGTCTTGATGTCAAAATGCTAGTTGTTCAGTTTCCTGTCAAGCTCAAGCCTCTAGATATTGTCTTTTCCAGAATTAGAAATGGATTATAATTACACCTACACTAGAACAAGTCCAGCTGGAGACAACACCCTGAAACCCCGCCAGGTGGCAGCCATTGCAATTATGCCAACATAATAATGCAAGATTCCCAAGATCCAAATGAAGAAAACCCATAGATAGACATGGAGATAAGGCTATATAAGAAAAAGCAAAAGGAAGAAGACCAGTACATGAACCTATCACCAAGTCATGAACCTGTCTTCAAGAAAACTGAAGAGGTTACACATTGCTATAATAATGAATAAAGAAGACCAAGTCATAGCAGGCATGTTTCATATTGTCAGATCATAGCAATGAGTCATGTCCTATGTATTGTGTTGCTATTATCTAGTCAAAATAGTTTGAAAGTTGCTATTAGCATAGGCTATGTAGAAAGTCAAAAGTAGCTTGTGTGTTTAGTTACTATTATTGTCTTACATGTTGCTATTAATGTCTAAGTCAAGATAATTTGAAAGTTGCTAGTACTTTGCCATAAGAAAGTAACCACTTAGCATAGTAGCCATTGTGAGTCATGACCCTATGCTACACTTGTCTATGTTGTCACGAGTTGTCATAGAGATAGTGAGTTGGAACTTTGTGACTTAAGCTTATGTAAGATAGTAGCAACAAAAGTGTTAAGCGGTAGCCTTCCTTGTCTATAAAAAGGAAGCTCTGTCATCTTCTAAGATCATTAGAAGTTTGCAATAAAATTTCCATTGTATGTTAAATCCAATGTGTCTTTCTAAACACTTTTCCTCTTCCTGAAAGTTTAATCTCAAATATACAATATGCTGCTCTGATAAAAAGAAAGGGAGAATAACAAAGCAAATGAGATATAGAGTATGCTGCACTTGCCTCTACATGAAGATCATGTGTATCAGAAATATATCCGACTAAAGATCCATTGCTACCTCTCTATTATTTTAGATGTATGGTTCTTATGAGTAACTGGGGCTTGAAAGTAGGCTTAAATGGTATTGCCGAAAACTCGTCTTGTCAAAGTAAGAACTATATGTCTAAGATGGTAGAGCTTGAACTAATGGTATAAGTGCCTAAATGCCCGGCTAAGTTATTCCTCTCTTTCCCAAAAATAGGGAGCATGTTATATATGAGAGAAAACGAGTAAGGAAGAATCACATTCACATATGGAAAACTCATTATCTACCTAGTTAAACATAAACATGTACCTCCAATGCAAATATGCAACCATATAGGCCACCACTTATATTCCCGTGGAGACCTTGCTTCATTTTTTTAAGGCATTCATGTACCCCCAAAGTGTATTCTTTTATTTTATCAACATCAGTGATCAGCAACAAAGTGCTTAGTAAGGGCACTAGGCTTGCTTGATCTTTGATGAATTATGGATGAATATGCCAAGAGGCTACTGAAGCCACTAAATGATAGAAAATAAGCTTATAATATAATTAGCTTTAGAAAAAGTCAACATAAACTTTAGAAAAGTTTAGATCAAGAGTGTAAAAAATAATTAAAAAATGATGAAAAATTATAAATACACTTAAAACATGATTTTGATGATAAATATTAATATTTAGTAAATTTGTATGATATTAGGATAATTACACAAAAAATAATCTAACCTGGGATGTAAAACAAACTCCAAAAATCCTAAAAGGCAATTCTAGGTCATATAGAAATTTGGTTTTTACTAAGTTATGACATTAGACAAGGAAAACCATGAAATGAGCCTCTCCATTAATCCATGGATAGTGTTAAAAATGATATTGGTTTGATTAATTAATTTTGACTTAATTAAAGCTTAAATTACCTAATTAACCACTCAAATTTAAAGATAATTTTTCCTAAACCTTGATTAATCTCAATAATACTATTAAATCAATTAATTGACACCTAGAATAGTTTAGAATTCAGCCTCATGGGAAAAAAAATTTGAAAAGTGAAAATAAATTGTCAAACTTTCACATGTCATAATTGAATAAAACCAACCAAACTTCCACTAAAATTTCAACAAGATGAACTTATCTCCTTATCTTCTTAGGCAGCTCAAAATTCACATATGGCATGCTATAGAAAATTTATGTACTTTATTTATAGATAATTAATTATTTTAATTAACTCAAAATAGACTCAATTAAGGTAAAAATACATAAAAAAAATACTAAAAATTATAGAAAAAATTCATAAAAATTACAGATAACATCTAAATTAGCTAAAAACATGGTTTTGACAATATATTAAGGAAATATGATTTTTTATAATTATTTTATTAATTAACTAGCCTATGTAACTTTAAGATAAAATTATGAATATGTAAAATTTGTCATTTTCATGCATTAATTATCCAAAACAATTTACCCCCTCTATAACTCTATTAGACATGTGAATCAGACCTCTAGGCTATCAAAGAAGAAAAAAATATAATTTAAAAATAGTTAAATAAATCACTAATTAATTAATTCCTAATATGTAGGTAATGGAAGCATTGTAGAGTTGTAATCCTGTTGTAATCCCCTAGGATGATATTTTCCTTAATTCCAGGCTCTAGCAGTTGTAATCCCCTTATAGGAGGAAGATTTCTGCACATTTTATCAGTATATCTAATAGCTAGCCAATGCTTAGCAAATTATGTTATTCCTAGAACATGCCGCACATCATTGAAGATCCTTTGGTGGTCATTTTCAGATCTGACAGTGATAGTGTTTTTTTTTTTTCAACAATTTGAATATTTTCATCTCCAAGAGTGACTTCAGAGTTCATATTTTCCTTCAACATTTTGAACATTCATTCTGGCTCAAATTTCTTGTTTGATTGGGAATGAAAATGTTAATTATTCTAGATTTTTCTTATATTTCACTTTTTCATGAGATGTCTAGTACTATGCAACCCGGATGCATCTAGAAATTTGTGGGTAATGAGCAACACTACTGTTTTAACAATATCTTTTATTTAATTTGTTTCTTTTTCTCAGGTGGTTTGGAGGACACATGATTTTGATCTTACTGAACCCTCTGCTACTCAAAGGTCCATAGAGAGTTCCATCACCATTTAGTAAGAAATTCATACGTCATCTCCCTCATATAGCTTTTAAACAACTATTTGAGGAGCCAAACATGGAAGAAGACACGAAGGCTTGTTAAGTCTGGTGCCAAAACTCCTTGTAGCCTCTCCGTCTGAACAGAATCCTACCTCATTCATCAACCAGTGTTTTGTATGTTGGGGGTTCAAGGTAGGGAAATGATCATGGTGAGTATGTTATGATAGAAAATTCTGGGTATGAAAATGCTGCCATAAAAGTAAAACCGAAGATTAGTAAAATTTACTATGGTCAAAAAGTACTAACCAGACTGGTAAAAGTCCTTTCACGTTATGTCAGTCCTCCATGATGTTCACCATTCAACCGTACTAGACGAGTTAAGATTTGTTTTTGGTGATAAAAAATTATCTTAACTTTTTATGATAGTCTAATACAATTTTTTTTAATTGAATTAGGCGAAACAAAAAGCAGCAATAGCGCCGCTTCTGTAATCACCATTGTAATTCTTTTTTCTTTTTTCTTCATTTATGATTGTTCTATATTTTTAATTTGACTATGAATAACATTGATTACGGTGAGCCTAGACTTATCTTTAGAAAAGAAACCACCAAAGAGAAACATGAGTTTAAAGCAATTGTTTGGCCATGGGTGGATATAAAATGACATGGAGAGAGAAGGGGGTGCACAAAATCTCGCCTTCACATTGGTTTGAAGTTGGGTAGGTTGCTAAGGAAAGCCAAAAAGAAAAGAAAGAATTATTATGAGGGAGCTTGAGAGAGAAGCGACAGATAGTTTTCATAAGGATTAGTATTAATACTATTAATTCTTTTACAGATGGCAGGATTAGTTAATTGTATTTTCTTCCGGTGTTAGTTAGTTCTAGTGCATATATTATGTGATAGGATAGTGTATATAAGGCTCTCATTGTATTGCATCTAAACATTGGGTTTCAATGTACAAAGTTTTTTTTTTGTGTAATTCTCCTCACATCTCAAGATTATAGGTAGGATTTGGCCTACCAAATGCTAATTTCACTCATTGAATACATTGTTATCTGTGAGGTTAGATTACAGGATTTGTCATATCTTCCCTGTTGTTACACTATTGTAATTTTTTGTTGGTTCTGTTTTCTGCTCTCCCCCTTTTCTCCACTCTTTAATTTTGTTTCATTATTCTTCTCAACTCTCTAATTTGACTATGATCATCTTATGCTCTTCCTTTAATTTTGTGATATATTTGATGAATCTTATTTCATAGAATATATTTCTCTGTTCACTATGATTTAGTTTTGTTATTTTTATTTTTATTTTGCTTGGGTTGGTTTTATTGTAGGGCTTGGGCCAATTGGGGAACATGGAGAATGTGCCAACGAGCAGAAGAGGATAACAGCACAGCTACATACAGCTGTTGGTTGATATTTAGCCGCCAAAAGTTAGTTACGGATAGGTTGTAATCCGTTAGCTTGTTAGACTTATGAACTGTGTATAAGTAGTTATTTCCTTTGTTTTCTTCATTTTTTTTTATCTTAATATTTAGTTTTGATGAATGGAAATTTCCTCTCATTCTAAATATTTCCTACACTTCTCAACAGAATGGAGTGAAAGGAACGATAGGATATGTGATGTCTATCCATGAATCTCCATAAGTATAAAGAATGAACATAATTGTAAGGTTCCTTCAAACAACACCCTCAACAAAATTCTATTGTGAAATTTTTTCTTCAAGAGTGCAACGGATAGGAGTGCGAAGATATAAGCTTCTTGATAAACTAATCCTGCTTTATTAGCATCTTCAAAATTCTCATTGCCAAATTTTACCGCCACTAGCACATCTATATGCTGCAAATCAGTCACAATAGCAAGGACTTTATTGCACACCAACGTAAAATATTGATGATATGTAGATTCAAGTGACCCCCATTTGGCATAAGTATCATCAGGGACATTAACAAGTGTTTTTGCTATGATTCCACAGTAATAGAATTGTGTCAATGAGGCCAAAGAAACAATGGCAGGAGGAATTATTCTTGTAGCTGTCTCGACTACAGTAATAGTCAGAAACTAAAGTAATTGTCTGATTCAAAACTAAATCAGGTTCTGCTTTGGTAGCTTGAATGTGAAGGACGCCATGCACATTTATAGCCCCCCCAATAATAGTTGCATTCATTCCCTTCAAAACTCTCATTTACATGACTTGATCCCCAAGTACCAAATCCATCAACAAGTTTCCTTGTACCTGGAAGAACTTTTAGGGTATGTTTGAATTGGTGGAGTTGAGTGAAATGGAGTGAAATTTTGATTTGCTCTATTGTTTAGATATTTCAAAATTAGATGGAGTGAAGGGGATATGGATAGAGTCCATTCATCCAATTCCACCATGCTTCTCTATTTTTTCTTCCCCAAAATTGGATTAGATGAAATGGAATGGATTGCTAGATCTAGTAAAATTACTATTCTATCTCTATTACTAATATTACTCTATTTTAGCTTAATGATATTATAGGAATAAAAAGCTCATATAAAAAGCTTATAATTATAACAATTATGTTTCATTCCATAAACATATCGAAACAATGAAGTGGAATACTTATTTCACTCAATTCCATTAGCTCACTTTATTTTATTCCTTCGTTCCATGTCACTACTTACTATTAATCCAAACATATCCTAGGACAATGAACAGGTAGCTAAATAACCATTATTGTGAAACGAGATTTAGGCTCACAATATATGCTTAAAAATGGTGAATTAGAAAATATTGAATTTTGAAAATGATTGTTTTGGAAAAAGATTTTATTAAAAAAAAATTGCAATAGAGGAAATGAAATTTTGCAAAATAATTTTTATGAAAAATTATTTCTTGCTTTGATCAAATATTTGAAGAGAAATCCCAATTCACCATAATTATAATGTTGTGGCCATATGAATTTGTTTGCAATTATTATTAAAATATTTTTATCTTATTTTACTGGAATTAGATCCAATTGGTGCTTCAGGTAAAATCTGACGTGGGGCCAAGAATTTCAGGAAGAACTTAGTTGATCAGCGCCCTAAGGGGCAAATTTTGGTAGGGTAAGAGACAGAAATATAGACAATAAAGACGTAAAAAATGAAGACATAAAAATATTATTTTATATTATGTTCATTCTGAGTACGATACATCACTATCTGCTATACATTTGAAACACGGCGAATAAACAAATACCAGTAAAAGACATAAATCTAGCTCCGACAGGTGTCGGACGTTAAGAGGGATTATCGGTGTTAACCATCGCCATTGATCAGCTAGGGTTCATCGGACCACCCCTGTACCACCATCTTTTGTAATGACACGTCGGGAAATAATAAATATATATAGGGTATTATTAAAAAAAATATTAAATCTTTCTAATATAGATTCTAGCATTTAAGAGTATAAAATTTTATATTTTTATATTTTCCATATTTAGTTCTGCTTAAAGTTAAATAGGTTTGTATTTTCATATTCTTGTTCCTGTTTAAATCAAACACCACCTAATAATTTCTTTAATTTTTCAGTCTTCATACCTATTTGAAATTATTTTATTTAGTCTCAATCACCATGGCACACAGAATGGATAATAGCATCAATCGAAGATTCAATAACTTGTTGTATGTAAAAAGAAAAAATAAATGTCACATGACAGAACACAATCAAACCAAATTGTGAAATAAAATTTTTGTCGGAAAATTTATAATCTCTCAGAGCTCCTAGCAAAATTATAAGAATTTTCTTATCTTGAGAAAATCAAAATGTCACTGCCATCGCGGTAAATTTTGATTACTCTGTCATTTAAAATCTTAATTCGCCACCAAGAAATGGTATCAGCTTCACCAAAAACACACCTCAAGCCCAAATAAGAACACAGCCCAAACAAGCCAACATCACAGGCAAATTAAAAGAACAGAAACATGACAAAAACGTAAAAAGGCCAGACCAAAAACCAAAAAGAGTAGAAGAAAACAAAAGGCAATAATAAAAGAATAATGCAGGACCAAAAACAAAAAAAATCGGCAGCAAACAAAGCACCGTTCACATACGGGGGGTTTAGTTTCTGGTGCTTCGGGGTCTGCAGAGAGAGAGAGCGAGAGAGATGATGAGGTGGCCGCGGTGGCTGCTGGCGGGAGACGGTGGCGGCGCGAGCGGGTTGTCCGTGGATGAACGGCGACGGTGGCTTCGCGTCCGTGGTGGCTGTTGCGCGTGATGGAGGAGGGCTCGACGATGCGGCGCGGTGGCGGTGCGACAAAACGCGGTGGCTTGCGGGCACGAAGGAAGAAGCCACGGCGGTTCGAGGTGAGGCCGCGGCGGAAGCAAGGAGCTGTGGACTGTCCCCCTTTTATTTCTTCATCCTGATTCTTTTTTGGTTTTTCCCGCTGTTACTTTTTTTTCTTGGTTCTGCTGTTGAGCTAAGGGCAGGGCTTGCTGTGATACTGAAAGGGGACTTGGGTTAATTTGGTTTGTGGTTTCTGTTATGGTTTGGTTTCTCTTTTGATGGGGTGTTGCTGTAGTTTTTGACTTGGTGTTGTGGTTTATGGGTTTGGTCTGAGCGATATGATTTTGAAGATTGCTTATTCATGATAATGATGGTGATGGATGTAGTTGTTATTGTGGAGTTTCTTTTTTTTGGCAGGAGAGTGACCGGCCATGGGTTTTTTGGGTGAAGGGAATGAATTTCTCCCCTTTTTCACTGTCTTGCGCTCCCCCTCCTGTTCTCTGTTTTATGGTTGTGTTTTGAGAATTACAGGCTGGATTGGAGACAGAGACACTGCATTGGTAAAATGTTGCCCTCTGACTACTGCAAGGAGCCTTGCCCTTCATTGTCTTTTCCGTTTTCAATTTTCCTTTTTGTTTTTGAAAGAAAACTGATGAGTTGTTTGTTGATTGTAGGAAGGTTCTGTGTTGGAAGGGTTATGGTGGGTTACTGATCCTGGTGTTGTGGCTGAGTTGTTTTCACTATATTGTGGGTCTCTGTTGGTGAACAAGAAATTGGAAAGCTGTTGGGGACGGGGGCTCCATGTGTGCGGAGCAGGTGCTCTCTCTCTCTCTCTATTTTTTGTTGTTTTTATTTTTTTAGTTGTTTTGAATTTTGTTTTTGAATGGGGTGGTATGGGCTAAAAACAAAGAGGAAAAATGTTTGGATAAAATTGGGCGGCAACTCTTTTTTTGTTTTTCCTTTTTGGGTCGAATTGCTTTTTTCTTTTGTTTTCTTTTTTGACCAATCTAAACTTGGGCTTAAGAGAAATAGGTAGCACAAAAAAAATGTTCTATGAGAAAATGGGCTTCAATTTGAATTTTGTACACTTTTTCATTTTTTCAAAACTTGTTATTTGAAAAAAATCAAAAAGTAAAATAAAGTGAAATTGACAATGAACACATGCTAATTTGGGTATCAACAGTCATCAACTATCACTTCACGTAAGTGGTACCTCGTCAAGGTTCATGCGACAAGGTTTATAAAACACTCACTTGACTTATTCTATTGTTCCAACCGTTACTTCGTAACAAACTAAGCTAAGATATGATTTATAATCTTTGCTGCACTTAACAATACTCATGAAACTGAAAGCATGCATATATCATAAACTCTTCACAAATCGATTTCATACATTCTAAAGTATTACTTCAATTACAACTTAAATACTCCAAGTTTCGGAGCCATAACAAGAATTTCACATTTCTCATTTTTCCCCTAAGGCTCGTGTTCAAAGGGATATGAAACATATTCTGAGCTAGTAAATGTTATTTCAACACCTACTGCATTACCATTGAATATGATGATGATTACCACTTTTCACCAATCCATCACATTAATGTGTGATGGAGATAATGTAATCAAACACACACTTTTAATATTGAAATAACAATGCTCTTCTTAGCTTATCTCATTTTGTAATAAACGAAGTTAAGTTATGTTTTACACTCCTCAATGCACTCCCTAACTCAACCAAATTCAAGTCATCAATTATCGATGGGTTTTGAAAATGTATTACACTCAATCCCAACCATTTAATCATACAAATCATTCAGAACCATAACACTTGGACATGCAAAAATATAAAACGCACTTAAGGACAATTAAATACGAATACATGATAGAAAACACACATTTTGGGGCTAGGGGACTTGCTATAGTGGGTCTAGTAGAAGTTGCCACTCCAGAAACTTTCAAGACACTCGTTGTAGAGACTAGTTCTAGCTACAACGAGTACTCCTGCAGCTGGAACTACGTTTTCAGGTGCAGAACCCCATTTCCATCATGTCATTGAATACCCATATGCAATAAATCACCAAAACTCAACCCAACATTCATACTCCAAGCATAAATAAACATGTATAACAAAAGAAAATTTCAAAATTCCCTCACGCATCAACAAAACATATCAACCATCAAACCCAAAACTCATAAAACCTCACTTTTGGACTCTTTTTCTCAAAATATCAAAATTCATTTAAAACCCTAAGCTAGGGATCAAATAAATCATCAAGCAAAGAGATTTTGACAGGAAAAACCCTACCACAAGAAGCAAACAAGGTGGAATGAGCTCTTTGAAGCTCCAATGGGTTGAAAACCAAATAAAATCCTTGCTCCTTGCTCCTTTCTCCTCCTTGGTTGTAGGCTTGGTATGCTTTAAAGGATTTTATCCTCCTTCCTCCTTGATTTACAGTAGTTGGGAATGTGGGATAGAATGTGCAGATCACATTCAAGGTGGAAGGTTTGGTTATGGAGGTGAATGGAGGAAAAAGATGAAGAAGAGAAGAGAAGAGAAGAAAAGGGAGAAGGAGGTGTCTTAAGGTTTTTAGAGAGTGTTTTTGGATGTTTGGGAGTGTTATATCTCATGTATATGTGTTGGGGGAGGTTTAAATGCATAGAAACTAGTTTTTGATGTGCTACTAGTGTTGGGGGCTCACTATAGTGGTTTTAATCTATGTTATGTACTCTGTTCTAGAACTCAAAGTATTAAAATTGATGTTTCAATTTCCAAGTTAAAACATGTTTTATGTTTGTATTGTCTTGGATATGGAAAAAGTACTTTGATTTGGAAAAACTTTAATTAGAACTTACATACAGAGCTACTTGTTTTGTTATTAAGGGAGCTAAGAATGCTTAAAAATTGACTCTATGATTTTATCAGTCATCTTATATTGGTTGTTTTGTAATTTGGGAAATGTCTAAAAAATAGGTGAAAACCTGCCCATATTTGGAAACTTTGCATGTTAAGGCTTGCGAGAAAATGTGTTTTACGCACCGGTCCCAGCTTAAGTTGGGTTATGGCAGAGAAATTGGTCATTCAAAATTTAAAAGTCCTTTTGTCATCCCTCACTTTTCACAAAAAGAGAACACATCAGTCTCTTTGCTAACTTATCATTTAACACTTCATAAAAAATCACACGTATACTGTTAAATTGTTAATGACTCCTAAGGTCCATAGTGACATATTATTAATCTCTCTCATCAAAACAATCACATTTTTTTTTTGGGTTATCAACAATGTTTATGCATCCTCAAACCCTTAACCCCCTTCATTCTCCAATTCCTTCTTCATTTTCACACATCTCATGTCACAATGACATTGTTTTGTACTGTCATGAAGTTTAATGAAGTCATATTTGTTATTTAATGAGTCACATGTTAAGTGTTGAATGACTAAGAACCTACAACCTACAAACTTTTAAATATTAAGAGACTAATTTTTCCCTCAACATTATGCAAGGACCAAATTGGGCTCACACTCCATATCTAGATCCAAAACAGCTTTTTGACCAATAGCAAATTGCACCCCAATAGCTTCTTCAAGAGTCACTTTCCATTATGTGTTATACGCTTATAGCTCATCCCTAGATTAGCTAGGCTACTCTTTTTGTTTATTATTTTTTAGGTGAGAAAACTGAATCAATCACCAAATTGGACATAACATCGTTTCAAAGATTTATTGGTTCAACTTTTAATCAAAGGTTCAACCAGTGTTTAATGTAATATATAAATTTAAATATATAGTCGTATGATGAATTATATGTTATAAAATAGATAAAAAAAAGTAATAAAAATATAGAGAGTTAAAATATAAAGCACTCAAGTCCCGTATTGTTTAAATTATAAGTTTTTTTGTACTCCTTAGATTATTATTATAAATAACTCAAATCCCATATTACAATGTTATGAAAATCATATTAGATCAGTCTGATTGGTTAGACTTGGAATCATTTAATTCTTTGTAGCTGGTTCGGTCACAGTGAAAATCCAAATTTTGAAAACAGGACAAAACTAGTGGAACTAACTAAAACCCATTTGAATCGATAAGAAATTGGCCGAACCAACCAACTTAGTTAAAAATGAAATTTTGAATTTTTTTCAAATTTCAATAACCCTTCTATGATAAAAGATAGTAAAAATTATTTACCCAACCCAATAACCTATCTTGTATATATGAGATTATGATATGCCACATAAGATTACTGAATGTTATGAAGGATTGAATATCATGACATCTGTTTGTCAACTCAACATTAACATATAGATAGACTAACGATAGACTAAATTACCAAATAATTTTAAAAATATTTGGATTGAAATGAATAACTTTTTGGAAATCAAAATAAAAATTTGCTTATTTTTTCGGACAAAACATATTTGAATTTTTTTAATTTTTTGTAAAATGCTATAAAGATGTGCATTGAATGACTAAATAAATAATTAAAATACTGAACTTGCTATTGTATTCTCAGTCAAAACGTTAAAATATTATATTGGCTGGGTCCAATTATGTGTGGTGCTCTGATAATGACCATCTTTTCTTTATAATTATCAAACTTCTTTACCTATGTCACTCAAATTAAATTTTGAAACCAAGGTTTTTTCCCCTATCAAATTTGCCCATACCAACTTGGCCGACTTTTTTACCTCGATATCAGCTTTTCCAATACTTTCCAATACTCACTTTGTCCATATATATCAACTTGGTATTTTATTTCATTTTATTTTTGTGTGTTTATGTCTGGGCTATACTATATTAGATACTAGATGTCGAAAATAGAGTCTGAACGGCACGGCAAAGACATAGTATAATGTGGAACAAGGACCCCTGTTTTCTCTCATGCCTGGTGTCTTTTTGTCCAAATTCTCGCTATCTAGTTGGAACATCACAATTGATCGTATTCCGTTATCTTATCCATATCTCACATGAGAAACTGGGTTCCCCGGTGCAATTCTGCACTATTGACTCTTCGAATTTAGTAACTCCAATAACAACCACATTGCAGCAGATCCAGTACACATTTCATGAAGAAAATTAAGGGCATGTTTAATTTCAATTTTCAGTTTTATTTTTCAATTCCTTAGTTTTAGGATTTTGTGAAGAAAATATTAAACTGGAATTTGTAGTTTTAGAATTTTCAATTTTTCTTCACAAATATTTGAAAACTAGAAAACTGAAAAAAACTCAAACCAAACATCTCTAAGTTACCTTTTCCATGGAAAAATGTTATTTGTATTTATGAAATGTGAGACATCGTATCGCTCGACACTTCATCTAATTAAATGGGATGTGAATCCTATTTGAATGAGTAACACATTTAATGATGGATGAGGTAAGTTGACGCGATATTCGTATAAGTACAAACAAAACAACTCCTTCCATAGTTCTCTTATTTCTTCAAAACAGTTCATGAATTTGATCAGAGGATTTAAAACCAGGACAAATGTGGCTCATGAATAAACTTTAAAATTGTTTTTGTTACAAAAGGGCCAAAAGAATCAATGTATGGAACTTATGCTACACTCCCCCCCCGGGCGGGGGCCACCACCAGCAACTTATGCAAATGTTGTGAACCTTAATTAAAGGGCATGCAGCCAAATTTATGGCATTGTTTTATTAAATTAATTGCATCATCATCTAATGAGATGCTTCAATTCGTAAGACCTTTAAAATTATTGATGGTTGGGTCAAACGTTTCTGTTAATGTGGCAACATTAGAAAGTAGAGAGAGATAGAACTTCTCCTATTCTGTTATAGCTGAACATGAATTCCATCACAATGGAATATCAGATGACTATATATAGGATTAGGAGAATGGGCATCTCCTTAATTGTGTCAACAAAATAATGTGCCAATATCATATCCTCTTAATTGCTAAGCCTAATAATAATAATATGAATCATAGAATTGAGCAATATAATATGCCTTAACATCTTTGACATCTTAATTAATTTGGGTTTTAAAATAAAATAAAAATAAAACAAAATTAAAATTATATTGCAATTCTCATTTATAGCAATATACAAATAATAATTCAACGAAGGTGCCACATATATACATTTGATAGAGAGAGACACGCATTTACATAGACTTTTTAAGAGGAACGAAAATATGTCATGGGGTTTTGATCATTGCGTGTCACCCGTACCCATCTCGAAAGGGAAGTTCTCATTATTTTCCGGGTTTTATTTTATTCTAAATTTGTCTACAAGAGTCCATATTTGAAACAAGAATCTTTTTCCCAATCATAGAGAATATATTTATTATCTTTAAGTTGCAGAACTTAGTGATATTTTTTTCACATGATGCTGAAATCTACTATTTCGCGGTGTTGGATTGGACAATTCGATCGATGGGGTCCTGTAGATGACTTAATTATTAGGGGCAAGAAATACTAATCAAATAAATTTTAAAACACTAATATATAAATAAATAATTTTATGTATCATATTTTAAGTAATTACTTAACTCAAAGTAACGAAATAGATAAAATATGGGTTTGTTAGGTATGCCTAATAAAATAAGACCTGATAGGGTAAATATTGATAGTATAAAATATGATAAATTTTTAATGCTATATATTATTTGATGTAATATTGTATAAGATACTATATTTTACAGTATATAATGTTATCTTTTGCTTACAAATAACTCTAATTACAAATGAGTATTCAATAAAAATAAAATATAATTTTTATTAATTATTTAAATGTAATTTAAAATATAAATTATTATTTAAAATTTTATTTATATTAAATGTTATTTATTATTTATTTTTATAGCTATAAATATTTATTATTTCAATAAATTGTAAATATGTAAAAATACTCTCTTTCCTTTATATAATTTAGTATTTTCTACTATTTTTATCATAGTTATTTAAATTTCAATTTAATAATAAAATATTATATTTAAATATTTTTATTATTAGTCCTTACTTTTATATATAACGTATTATTTATTCTTTTATTATATATTTTACTAGTATATAATTTATAATTATTTTTATATTAAATATTATTTATTGTTTAATTATTATTTATTTTTATTTGTTAAATATAATTATTTTATTTATGATATTATTTATTCTTATTTAATTAAATAATAAAAATAAACCTTATACATTAAAAGCTAATTAGGTCTTATTCTATTTCCCTAGACTTGATTATGTTATGCATCATTTCAACGTATAGAGGAGGTTTGATGTGTTGAAATATTTTTGTGAACTGCCATAAATCAATATTGTAATTTGATTTTGGATCCAAATTAATTGAATGTTAAAATAATTAGAGTTTATTGTTAAATCCAAATTTTATGATCACTATCATTATTGGGCTTATTATTGTTAAGCAAGCTATTGTGAGTATTGTTATAGATTCTTATGTATGGCTTTGCTATAATGGGAAGGTTGCTCATCATCTTTTATTGACATAGATGAGGCCCCTATTGTAAGCATGTATAGGGTGCATGTTGTTCCATATGAGACTGACACAAGAAACCTATATTGGAATAGGAGGAGTCTCTCTCTAGAACCCTTTATCGGATCATTTGTTGTTCTTTGTGCCTTCGTCTGACAACTGTTCTTTTGTTTTCCCTTTTAGGTTAGAAGAAACTTCTATAGATTTCTCATCTTTAATCATTCTAGATATTCATAGTTCACAATTTCGTATCTGATAATTGTTACACATGCTATAGTTGGAGTAAAATTGATCAAACAAAGTAGGAATAATATTAATGTTCATTTTATTGATTATTATTGAAACTACTACAAGTGGTATCGGACAATTTCTGATTATGGCTGTAATTTTGTGATTTTTGGGGGATTGATTTTTTTTTTTTTGTGAACAATTTAGAAATCACATGTTATTTTGATCCCTACTAAAGTGAATTTGGGATTGTTTGGTTACTTTTGACATCGAAAATATTGTCTTTTATTGTTGTGATTGTCATTGATGGTATCGAGAGACTTGAGAAAAGGGATTTGAATTAAGTCTTCCTCTTTTTCTTTAACTGAAAAAGTACACAAATTAAAAAATCTCAAGCAAAATAGATAGAATCAACAAAAATCTATTGATTAATTATGGGATAATTTCATCGAATTTCAAGCAAAACTATTATAATAGCTTTTCAAAATTACACCATATATTTCCAGAGCCTTTACTATGTGTTAATACTTCACTTCAAGGTTGCTTCGCCAAACTCTCCCAAAAATCTTTAACAAAACAAGGTACACGCCAAAGAAAACCACATACTCTATCAACACAAAGATCACTTTTTGAATGATCTGTATTTCAGGATTCTGACCACACAAAATGTATATGTTGCTCAGATAAATTTCAAACTTTAACCGGTCTTGATTTAGGTAACTTACATATATGAAAAGATTTATTTTGATAGATTGTATAAAATTTAAATATTTCTAATGATATTATAATATATATAATTAAATACTTATATAAGATATGTTTATCCTAACATTATATCAAGATTAAATTTTATTATAATATGCATACGGTTACATCTTTTAATAAGCGATGAAATTAAAATATAAATGTGTAGAAACTTAGGTAGGGTTCAGTTTAGTTTGTTAGTAAAAACTGTATAAATATAAATTAACAGGAACATATATAAATGTATTAAAAAAGAATATGTATAAAAATGTGTGATCACGTTACCAAGATGTCAGACTCTACAAGCCAAATTGTTTCTAACAGAACCAGTCAACATACATTGAAGGGAACACCGGAATATATACTTGGCACCCCGATGATATATGTTGTTGTTTAGAGTCAAAATGAGTCAGCGTCCATTAACCCGGTCCCTTAAAGCTCACTAAAAATGGGGTAGGGTATATTGGCTTCAAATAAAGTAAAATAAGCGTTAGCCATTAGGGAAAAAAAATTCAAAAAAATATTTTAATGCTTTGATAAATATTTTTTATTTATATGTATCCAATTTTTCAAGGTTATAATAATTATACATTAATTTTGACTAAAAAATGTTATTGTTAATAGTGTTATTTGTGAGTTATGACACTATTTTATTTTTAAGCTTTAACTTTGAATGAATAATATCAACTATACAGTGATACCTATTGGTAAGTTTATATATTTACTTTTTTCCGATAAATTATGAATTTTTTTAAAAAATACAAAAGCCTGCCTCGGCCAAGCCCCCCCGCCTAAACCCGTGTTAAGTGGGTTGAAATTTTGGTGCCCAAACTTCAACCCAATCTAAAAATGGTGGGTTAACTAGCCGACAAGGTTTTGCATCTCTGTTGTTGTTACTTGTTGAGCCATGTGATAGACCCACTACTTGTAGCCATAAATTCTTTTATTACAAAAATTTGTAAATAAATGCATCGCATTAATTAGCAAGGAAGGATTTTGCAAACAGCTGATGGAAAAGTCAAAAATAACAAATCATATATAAAACATTGATTTTGATATAAAAAAAAACTATACCAAATAATTTTAGGTTAATTTAAAATTTTATAGTCATGATCATCTATATGACATGGACATCTAATCCATATATGAGATTTATTAAAAATTAAATCAACAAAAAATAATTCAACAATATAACATGCTTAAAATTATAACAGCATAACTTGATCCAAATATATATATATACATTTAAAATGAACAAACGTAAAAGTTTCATAATTACATTTTTATTCATATTCAGTCCTTTTTAAATTTAACACAAATAATCTTTATAATAGGTAATTAAAACTCAACAATTGGATAAGAAAAATAATTTATTTTATAAAAAGTTGTTAAGGTTGTAACTTAATTTCAACTCTATATATACCAACTTCTGTTTAATCTCAACACAACATTATTTTAAATTATTAAATCTCATCGCGGTAATTGGATTTGTGACAATTTTTTTAGCAATTCTATGTAAATATAATCATTTTATGTTTTAGAAAATCTTGTTTATAGATGAGCTTGACGGTATTAAAAAATTGAAAAGTATATTTTCAATCTAAATTGAATAAAAAATGCACTTAACATCCTGACTAACCAATAATCTATGCAAAGATTATCAATATCTTAACATCTTTGACACTAATACAAATAAAATATTAGAATTTGAAAATGTATTATGTCTATCCGTAAAACTATCAAAATAATAATAATAGAAAAAAATTGCAAACCTTTTTACTCTCGTTCGGCGTGCACAACAACCATTTAGAACACACATGCATCATAGCCTTTGCCACATAAGAAAAAGACACCAAAAACCAAAACCTATATCACACCCATAAGAAAAATTACATTAGAGATGGTGGGCTTGTTTGGTTAAAATATTGGAGAAATACTTCATTAAAAGCAGAAGCAGACGCAGAGAATTAGAATCAGAAGCAAAAAATTTATATATGTTTGAATGTCATTATCGAAGCACTTTTTTATTATAATTGTTGAACTATTTGAATGGAATAGATATAGAAGTACTTTTTTTAGGTAAAATTACAATTAAGAATATGATTTATAATTTAAATAGGATAAACAGTTAGAGTTATTTAATTAAAGGTTATCTTTTCATCTTTTTTTAAAAATTTATGAGGATAGATTTGTAATTTAATTAATTTCAATAAATGACCAACAACATTCTCTTTCTTCTACTGCTTCTGCTTCTAGTAGAAGTACATCCCTACCTGTTTCTAAAAAAGGCAAAAAATTGATTATTTTCTACTTCTGCTTCTTTTAAAAAGCACAACAAACAGGTAACAAAATCTTCGAAGTATTTTTCAAAAAAAAAATTGAAAAAACTACTTTTTTCTCTCAAAATTTTATTCAAATGAGGTCATTATTGATAAATAAAAGGGATTTGGTTAGTTTGTAAGAGATTATAGATTTAATTAAAAAATTAATTATTCTTTAAAATGTTAAATAGGTAGATATTTTAAAAGAAAAAAATCTAAAAGATTTGATAGACAGAGTGAAATAAAGAGAGTAGATGATTTTAATCTAGAAGTTCTAAAATTAAGCCAAGTTAATCTTTATTTGACATTAACCTGCCAAAACTGTCATAGAATATTAAGTCCTACATTTTAAGTACGTGTACGCTATTCTTGTGTAATGAGCTCGTCTGTATAAAATTTTGAGATGGAAAAAAGGTTCTTCTTTTCAATTTTTTTTTAAAAAGTGCTTTATGATTTAGTTGCATGCATGTTTATATTTTTGTCATAAAAAAAGTAGAAACAAAAAATAATTAGTTTTTATTTCTTTTAAAAGTAGATAGGGACATATTTCTAATAGAAGTAGAAACAGTAGAAAGGAGAGAATGATATTGGTCATTTATTAAACTTAATTGAATTACAAATTCATCCTCACAAATTTTATAAAAGGAAAAAATGATTTTTCGTTAAATAACTCTCACCTCTAGCTCTATTTAAACTAGAAATCATATCTTTAATTATAATTTTACCTGAAAAAAGTACTTATATTTCTGTTTCATCTAAACAATTTAACAGTTTTTTATTATAATAGAAAGTATTCTACAGTCACATCTAAATGTATACAAATTTTTTGTTTATGCTTCTACTTCTGCTTTGAAGAAGCAATTCTTCCAGAATTTTAACCAATCGAGCCCAATGACTATCTACTTTTTTTTTAATTTAATTTATCGATTTACTTAATTTTTTTTATATATTTTACATTATTTATCTATTTCAAATATTAAGAGATTATTAATGATTTTTTTAATTTTATCTTTACATTAATTGCGGTTATTACTGCACTTAGTGGAAAATATAAATAAAGTTTTAAATTTAATATAAGTATTGTATCGTCCTTTTTTTTTCAAATAATAATAATAATAGTTTGTGTAGCAACAATTTTAATTCATGTAAGTGACGTAAATATTTTCTTTGTCTTGATAATTTTAAATTAATATCTATTTTAAAGAACAAATCAAAAAGTTAAAATACAAACATTAACTATTTAAAGTAAGACAGTAAATTAATAAGAATAAGCTTAAAATATATAATATCAACTCAAGAATAATATTTATTCGGAAAATAAGGGATATTATGTTGTGTTAATAATTAGGTATATGAATTTACACTAACAGATAAAAAGAATAACAAAAAAAAAATTAAATAGGGTGAAACGGTGCATTTATGCACTGCCATCTACCATCCTATCATTTATTTGCATAGTAATTTTTGTGCCTATAAATACATGATAAAATGCATAGTGTCTATGCTTGTGATTGAGTGTTGTTAAAAAATAAAGAAAGAGAAAGAAATTGTGCAGGTGGGTGGTATGAAAAAGAGAGAGAGTGAGAAGAAAGTTGTGTGTGTGTGAGACAAGAGAATAAGAGATAAGAAAGGAGAAAAAAGAGTGAGATTAGTGTATTAGTAGTTTAATGTGTATATACTATTTTTATTTGTCTACAAAATTTAAAGGTAGAAAATGAATTTATTTTCATGGAAAATAAAAACCTTGGCTATATCTATTAATTATTATTATTTTATGTACTGTTTTTTATATTAAAGATGCTTACTGTTATATGTTGAACAATTTCGAGCGAGGCCAAATCACCACTGGCAAATGTCAATCTACCATTTATCGAGGTTAGACCAGACGATCGATGCTAGGCCGTAAAGAATAAGAGGAACAACCACCAACGATGCCAAATCACTCTCTAACTCAGGTTAGACCAACACCAATGGACTAGACCACGCCAATCGAGGACGAACCATGCGAGCGAGATTGAAACCACTGATCCACATTGAACCACCACTGGCCAAGTTGGAACACCGTTAGATGACACTAAATGACTATTGGAACACCGCCACTTAACATCAAACCATAACAAATTTAGGCCGTGCACCGTTGATCAAGATCGAACCACCAGTGAACTCTTGACCATTTTCAGCCAGGACAGGAGGTGTGCGATGGGCATTAAACCATCATTGCTTGACAACATACCATCATTGATCGAGACCAAACCACCACTAGCCAACACCAAACCACTATTGGTTGATACTATTTTGTGATATTCTAGAAAAATATATCGATTCTGAATAGCACTTAATATTTAATTTGAATACCAATTTGAATAACCTTAAATGGTGTGAAATTGGTTTTACAAAATTTTATATGAATACATATGGAAATTTTTTATTTGATAATTGTTTTATTTTGCTCCTTAGTTATATTTCCTATCCCTGTGATAGGCTATTATTGACTTTCATGGCATTCGCACATAATTCATTCATACCAAATAACAATACTCTTATCCTTTGTTTTCTAAAATTTGTGTGTTGGGTTGACGGGTTCCATTTTGGATTGTTCGTTTTTGTTTGTTTATTATTTTTTTTTCATTATTCTCATACTAAACATTGCGCTTTTTTGGAATGAATGTTTAGTTTTTAGGGTTGCTTTCTTTTTGGGTTTGTTGAGTTATTTTTTTATTTTCATTTTTCATAAGAAAATACATCTTTTTGCTTGCATTGATAGAAAACTTAAAAACAGAAAACATAATTAAAAAATTTAATATGGTTAAAGAAACAAACAAGTTGTTTTATGTGAGTTTAATTTCATATTTAAATTTGAGCTAAATTATCTATATTTAGAATTGTCCCAATAACCTTATCTTGTTCAATTTTTTTCTTTTTAAAATTATTCAAGGCTCAACTCACAATAATGCAAAACAAATAAAGAGACTCAACAAACAGATCCTTATCACAAAATCTACCATGTAGGATAAGACAACACAAATACCAAAGCACCTAAAACCTAAACAAAAGGCCATGATGAAAACCATAAAGACCACAAAAGACAACACCAAAGTAGGATCCACACTACAACTCACAAGGATAAAACACCCACCAACAAAAAAACTCATTACCAAAAGGGCATCCCAATAGCAAGGTACCACTTCAAGACACCCCAATCCAACACTACCTATGGCCATTAGACAACTCCACTACCTCACTAGCAACAACCGCAATATTAGCAAGACTTATACAGGAAGACAACACGAACATATCAACCCCCACACAAACATAAACCAACACCGACAACACCATCATAAGGTGGAATTGGATAGATGAACCATGAGGGCACCTTCCAGACTCGACTTGGAACATGGCAGGCACGTGAGGAATCTCATCCCCACATAGCCTCGTGATCTTTAGTCTCTCTATATGCATAAAATAACATATTTTTCATTCTGAAATTATAACTTCATCTAAATCTTTATATTGGAATCATAAAACTAAAATACTTGATATATGAAGCTTTGAAACATTTTAATTATACTAAAATCAATTTAACACGTGACTGAATCATAAATTCATCTTTAGCTTATACATAATTTTAATCAAACTCTACAATATCAAATTCATACTTATAAATGAAAACATTTACATAACTTTCAAATACTGAAATTAAATAAATAATTTGAAAATAATGCATGACTTGGATCCCCCCATCACATTCCTAGGAAACACTATTCTAACAAGATTCTAAACTAAGCCTTATTCCAAAATAAGACTCACGCTAAGAACAATTGTCTCCCAACAGGAGGTCAGCAACATCTGTATTTGTACTATGAGCAAAGGAAAAGGATGAGTTATTGAATTCAATGAGCGAGCTCTCACCTATCACCCACATGAAGAACCAAGAATTATACAATATGTAATGTACATGTAGCCAACAGGAGGCTAGAGCAACATCTATCTGAACTATGAGGAGGAAAGGAGAATGGTAGAGTCATCGAACTCAATGATAAGCTTTCACCCATCACTCACATGGAACAACAGAGATTATACAATATGTAATGTACATATAACAATCATAAACCATTTGATATTTATGTGCATAGCTATATAGAAAACATATCTCTTTATTTATAAATTCATAGAAAAACATATCTAAATTCTTATTCTAACGAGAATCATTTTCCATACATGAACATAATAGCTCTTAAATCAAATATTCTCTAAAAAGCGTCAATAATTCCTTAAAACATAATTAACAATACTCTAATAGAAAAACATGGATCTCTAGTTATGCATTGCATAACAATATACATTTCAGTTATGCATGTCAACCATGACATAACAAATTCACTTGCCATGATCCCCTCAACTAAATCAGACACCAAACTAGATTCCATCTCTGCTTTGTGAGATTGCCTCTAAGGATAACTTGTTACCAATGTTAACGATTGTTTTTCCCGTTAACTCACTATTTATTTCTCTATAGCTCCTACATTTTAGTTATAAATTAATCATTTCTACAAATTTTATTCTAGGCTCTTCTTTAGTTTAAAACTCTATCATATACTTACTCTACTCTTAAGTCATAAAATCTCTAATATATATATAATCATAATCATAATCATGCTCTAGCTTTTTATTAAAACCATTTACATATGAAAACTCTTGAAACTCTAAAAGCTCTAGACTCATATAACCCTAACCTAACTTTAGCATAACCTGTGACTGTGAATCATGCCCAAGGATACTCACTTGCAACATTCCAATTTCAAGCCACAAGAATATGTATTCTCCAGTTCTACAAATCATACTAAATTCCACACTTCTGAATATCATGAAAACTGGATTTCTAAATCTCATTACTTAACTAACATTATTTTAATAACTTAATAATTCTAATAACATACTTTGAAATGGAAAGGTTCATAATCATAAAACTTTGACATTATAATAACATCTTTATTATGAGACTAAGTAATACCTATATTTGGTACTTGCCAAAATATATTCACTAAATTCTAAAATAATATATGGAATAAATATTGAAGCATAAAGTTATCATAAACTCTTAAAACATGTTTGATAATAACAACTTATTACATCATATATTTTTTTAATAAATCTCTTAGGCTGCACATAAAATATTTCCATAACATACAATATACCAATCATGGTTCCATAGTTTTCTAAACACTTTTTCATGCTATACTCAAAATCATAATCTTTGGTTAGCTTGCCATACTTGCAAAAATCATATATAATCATACTTTCATCTCTAATTTCATATTTAACAATCATTATACATAAAACATACTCATAATGCTTAAAAGTAACGCCATGAGTTTGAACCCACTCACCGTTTGAAGCCAGGAGTATGTGGGCACCACCAGTCTTGTCCTTGA
>JAMLFY010000011.1:16017292-16216197 GCA_030441495.1 Dalbergia oliveri
TGAGCTGTTAATTATAAAAAAAAAAAAATCAATATAAAAACGTTCAACATAGATTGCCGAGATACAAGTCGGTTATTGGATAAATTCATGCATTTACGCATATCAGACAATTATCCACATGTCACCAACTAGAACATGCTCGGCATAACAAATTCACACTTGTCACTAAATGGTGCCGAAACCATCCACTTAAGGCAATATACTCTTTTGGCCTATAAATCCCACTCCCTTTTCATAAACCTGTTCAATTTTCACTGGAAAGAGAAAACAAAGCACAGAGAGGAGTGACATCGACAATAATTGCAGGCTTCTTGCTGTGGCCAGCTACGAGCATGGCGAAGAGTAAAGAAGATCATGTAACGTATGGAACTGCACAAGCAAGGCTTACAGAGGACGAAGCAGTGAGGGTAGCGTACAAGCACGGCACCCACTTGAAGGAGGAAAGATTGCTGAGTCTGAACCCGTTGATATTTTCAAGCGCTCACAATATTTCCAAGAACTCCCAAGCAACGGAAACTGATGATAGGCAGCAACAGCAGCAGCGTGATAACGATGCCGACAGCATAGAAGGTGGCTCTGCAGACTTCACTACTGGTGCTCCTAGCTTGCCCCAGAAAGCGCCACCAACAATGGCACAGAAATATTGAAGACAAGACAAGGCAAGGCAATCACACACATATATTTTATGTACTCTTATATCTTTTTATTTATGTCCACGGTTAATTTTAGTGCTTCCTTGAACTCTGTCTCGTGTAGTACTTAGATATTACTCCCTTCATTTCAAATTAAATATTTTTTTCACTTTTTAGATGCATTTATAAATGAATATATCTGAACGCTAAACCCAAAAAAGTAAAAGACATTTAATTTAAAATGGAAGGAATACGGCTAAGGTTGTACTTTCTTTTTGTTTGTAGAGTAATTGTACTGTCTTTTTGGTTCGCAGAGTGACATTGTGGAATTCTATCACTTAATGAACCTAGATATTTGATGCTATCCCAATAATTTCCTGTGGATAATTGTGCCGTCTCAAAAAGATGGATAAGGAGTTATTTAATTTGATAAGATATTTTGATTCTTTTTTTTTATCTTGTGAATTGGTCGTGTAATTTTGGACCAAAAATGGAGACTAAGTGAAGTTTATCCTAAAATAACGATCTCTAAATTTAAGAGTTCTGGCTTTAAGATTGGAATCTTTAATTTTGTAACTAAAGTTTGTATAAGGCAGCAACTTACCTTCATAAAAGCCAATGACATTTTCCCTGAAATTGTACTTTATCCCGGCCCTGCATAAATTTTTAATGGTAATCATTTGCATCCTTTATGAAGAAATTAGAATGAGCAGATACATTGGAGCACACCATCTCAAGTCATAACTAATAATTCAAACGTTAAAGAATTAACAAATTGATCGTCCAAGAAATAAAATGCCACCAATGGTATCCTAAGATTTGAAACATTTGTCATATTAGTCTCTCCATTAAAGTTTTCGTATTGTATCATTGATGAGAGACATTAACTTACATGTTAGCACAAATAGCACCGTTTTAGAATTCAAGAAATCACTCTCTTCGTAACAAATATGAGAGATCGTCATCTAGTATTACCGACACAAACGGTGATTTCTACGTGTATTGCCACTCTTAACCTATATATGCTAATCACTTTAACGTCTTTATTTTGGGTCAACAGTTTACAGTCACTCTCATAAGTCGTGTGAGTTTGAATTATTAGTTGTGACTTGATATGGTGTGCCCCTATGTATCTGCTCACACTAATTTCTTCATAAAACATGTATCTGCGTGTAACAATTGACTAACAGGCTTGTTAAGTTTGAATGGACAAACTTTACAGAGATTAACTTGTTCTACATTATAAATTTTGAAGAACCATATGAAACTTTTTTTTTTCCCTTATGAAACAATTTATCCGGCATAATTTTATGAAGAACTAGAGTGAAGGCAAATTTTGCAATACACCCTGTAATGTATTGAGGGTGATACTCTCTATATCTTGACCGTTTATTTTATTATTAATGGCTGAAATTATATATGGAACACTTATACACCCTTTGATGGTGGTGCACATTTGAAACCAGCACCCCTTCTCTTTTACCGTCTCCGTTCATCACTCACCACTGTCAAGCCGGTCTTCCATCCACCGACGGCATCTCATAGTGGCTGCAGTAGCTGCAACATCCATGGCTCAACAATGTGTACCTGAGCCCAATGCAAAATGTTGAGGTGTTTGGGGGAGAGGGTGTCAAGGAGGAGGGTGGTTGGGACAATGGGCCAAAGGGGCACTTTTATCTCATCGATAGAGGAAGTGTTGGTGTGGGACAATGGAACAGAGGGGCACTTTTGCAGTGGTGAGACAGGTGTAGGGGCAAGGCGGTGGCCGATACGGTTGGCTGGGCGATGGTTGGGAATAGGTTTTCAATGACAGCATGGATTGCCTGGCAATGGGAATTATGAAGTAGTTCAAGTGTGTGGTGTTCCCTACTTTAGGGTTTACTGAAGCCTAATATCTACTCTGTTACCAATCAACAAGACTGAAAATCTACTATGATAAATAATGTTTTAAGAGTGGCATAGTGATTTGGTTGTCAGAGTTAAATTGGAATTTAGAGCAATACCTTGAATTCTTTGTTGTGATATCAATTTGATTTTTGAAAGAGTGAGACATTAATTTGATGATCAAAAGATTTATAATATTAATTTAGTCCTTAAAAGATGAAAAATTATTTTTAGTAATATTTCAATATTTCAATGACTAAATTGATCTCACAAAGATTAAAATTTATTTTAATTTAGTAAAATTTTAATTTTTCAAGGATGAAGTAACATCACAAATCATTTGAACCAAATTGATATTATAATTTTTTTAAGTATCAAATTGATGTCCCACCACCTGTCTTCAAAGAATAATTTGAAGTTTTACTTATCGTGTATCAGGACTTTCCAACGACAATGTGTATGCAGGCAGTCCTTCGGCCACCACCAACTATTTGACACGCTTCTAAGGATGATTAAGATATGAAACCGGTTTGAATATTTTCATCTTAGGCAAAGATAATTGTCAAATTATTGTCTCAGTTTGCCAACAAAATTTTGCCAGTTCTACATGACGTGGGATGAACATCTTTTCTTCTCTTTTTTCCCCTCGGAAACACTATTTCATTCCTATATTTAGTGATATTTCAATTTTGTTTCAAAAATTTTTATTTTTCCAATTTTGTTCATAATGTTTAAATAAAGTTTCAACATATCTTATTTGTTTACACCATTAATTCTATTAACAAACACTACTAATCTGGTTTAGAAATATCTACTCTTTATCTCATGGGACTGTTATGTTTAACATACAAAAGTTCTATATTTGTCTAATCATGTTTAGTGAAATGAACTAATCCTTAATTTAGAAACAAATTTTAACTATAAATATTGAAGTTTAAAAAATAGAAAGATGAAAATAGATCTTTTGTAAATGTAATATGACATCTATAGGAGCTAAAAATAAATAAATAGACATTGTCAATAATTTCCATTTATAAAATTGACGATACCAACAAAGGGGATCGCTTTCGAGAATTTATCAAAATGTTACAGATACTTAGTACAAAATCAAAATATAGCTAAATTAAAGCTTTACATTTTTTTTCCTACCCGTGATTTTTGTCCTTCTAGGGTCTGTTTGATTGGCGGCAAAAATGGACAGAGCAATTCCATGAATAGACTCCATCTATAATTTTGTTTACAGAGTTCGTTCATAAAAAATTCCTAGTTTTACTCCAAACCAAACACTCCTAATAAGAATTTGTCCCATATGTTTGGCAATAATTCTTTTGGCTGTTTGAAAATAGAGCTTACTATTCAAGTACTCATTATCGTTTATTAACAATTACAAGGTGGCTGTTTCAGACATGGGTGATAAAATGATCTGAGGAGGATGGTGCCGGTTAACATAATGAAAAAAGCAGCTTTAAGGAAAACTACCTGCTGGAGCCACAGTCAACAGTAAAAACTATAAAGAAAATCCAGATGCAGGAATAGAAAGACAATATACCAGGGGCTTCATGTTGAAGATAAATGCCACTGTAATTTATCATTATGTGGTTTGCAATTTATCTGTCATCAAATGCCACTCTTACAGTAAAAAATCCTTTATCAAGTTGAGATAACCTTTATTAATATACCATGGGCATCATGTTGAAAATAAATGCCACCTAATTAAATTGTTGATTCAACTGTAAGGGAAAAAATGGGTAAAATAACAAGGTTCAATCTTCTTGTCAGAGGGTAAGTCACTCAATGTATGTTCACTCTTTGGTCGCAGTACTTTCATAGCTATCATGGTTATTCCTGGATTATACACATGAAAACTATGTGCACAGAAACACACTAAATTTCAAGAGGCTCAAGTCTTTTCACATTACCGGCAAAGTACCACAAAATTTACACAGCATCAAATCTTATGCCAGCCTAAAAGCTCTTACACAGCATTCAATCGTATGCTAGCCTTAAATGCTTTATTAAACAAAGCATTTAATCTTTCTTCTTTATGGAATGGTGAGCATGCTCGAGTTGAAAAACTAAATCATCCTATGCTTTTAGGCCAACATAAATCTTGTGCACCCACCAACACATTAATTGATTACCCATGCTTGTTTGCCTCTGTAGTATCCGTTGTTCCGTTTTGTTATCAATATTATGCCTATAAAAAGCTTGTAATGCAACGGACTTGGAACAAATGAAGTACATGAATGAAGTGAGCTAGATTGAGAACTTCTCTTCCTCTCATCATGTGTGCCATGTCTTTTATGTAAGTGATGAGAGAAAAATGATTTCAAGAGTCATGTTTGTGGGTAATTGTGTTGAGAAAGATCCTGGACAATTTTTTGTGGGTTTGTGATATCAAATTCGCATCAAAATTTTACAACACTTACCAATGCAAGGGCCATGTAGTGCCAAGAAACTTATACAAGAACATCGGAAGCATGAAGTTAACCCACGAATAACTTGCATATATCCCAGCATCTCATAATCAATAACTTGCAACCGAGATTTTGTCTTTTCAAAGAATAAAGCGAGATAATCCGCCAAGAACACAGTGATAATACGTGAGTACAAATAACCACGATTGTTTATGATTGCTTACCTTACAACACCAAGGCATTGGAGCTATCAGTCTCTTCAAGCTCACAGCAATCAGTGATCACAAATTACTATAATCTTCAGCAGAACAAGTAGGATCAATGATTCTTATTGATGTATCACACGTGGCCTCCTCAACATTTGTGCAAGAATGGTAAGCTAATGCAGCGCTGGTTCAATTTTCAGAAAGTTGGGTCACAAAGATGAAAAGCACAATCAATACTCAGAGTCATATAATAATTCAAGCTGTACTTGTGATCATCCAATTAAGCTTTACAAAATTTAGTAGTCCAAGGCTGTGAACAAGTTCATCCTTTAAAGCTTAACTACAAAGCTACTTGATACATTCACTCTTTACAAGTAGTGAGCCTTGTACAAACATTCTGCTCATTCTGAAATCAGTTTTCTCTAACAAAATTTATTAGACAATCAAACGGATAAGCTCAACAAACTCACGTCTTTACACACTGACTGCATTCCATAACTAACAGCAATCTTACACAAGATCTAAGTCCATTTTGATGCCTATCTATGAGTTCCTAACTTAGCCAGTTTAGGATCAGTAAAAGCCAAGAAAATTATTCAACAAACAAGATAAATTTCATTTCCTTCCAGCACAAAAGCTGGAGAACTACAACAGATATCTCTTAAAACACAGAAAAGAAATTCTTATATGTTCTCTCTTGCTCTTTAACATTGAAAGTATACCACTGCATTAACATTGAAAATGTAGTTAAACTGGCGACAGTAATGACTTACATAGCTGAAGTGGTACACATTGAGTGCTTTTGTTTATTCTCTTTCACATGAAAAATACAATTTTCTATTACAGAAAAGATACTAGTCTGATTGATCCAATCAGAAAATAATTTGAGAAGCAGATAACTACTTGCTACTCCTTCAGCCCTTCGTATTAAAAAGTCCTTTTTTTAAAAGTTTATACAAATGATAGTCATTTTCCTTACTTCATGAGTTCCTAAGAATTTCTCAGTATCACCCCAGAGTTGCATAGCAACACATAAACCACCCCCTCTGCCCGGCAGTATTTAGCACTTGATAGATAAGGGCTTCATTTTGTTTTCAGTTTTTAATGGAGAAATCATAAGTTAAAAAAATGAAAACTGAAATTGTAGTTTTTAGAATTTTTGTATTTTCCTTCACAAAAATTGAAAACTGAAAACTGAAATTGAATAGCTAAAAACTAAGCTTTCATTGTTGAAAAAAAAAATGCTTGAAAAGTGGGAGGGAATGATAACCCGCAAAGTAGTCGTGTCAAGTGTTCCAGCATACCTTTTTTTTTTTTTTTTGCTTTTTGACTTAATGCTCACTGTGGGACTTAGAGAATTGCATACATGAGTCAACTTTATCCATGAAGTCTATAATATGACTATTAGTTGGCTAAAGTGTGTTGTATAATTTTAAGGACCAAAATGAGGATTAATATTTTTTTTTCCTTGCTCTAATACCGTCTAAGAATTACCAATGCATCCACAATTTTTTTTTCCAGCTATTCAAAATGGAAAAACAAAGATAATCCACCACACAATATAAAGCCACATTACCTGCGTCACACCTTTCAAGAGCTTCTTCTAATGGAGTCAACAAATCCACTACAAAGGAGCCTCGACGTACTTGCCGAGAATATCGACCTCCAGATTCACCTTCTGCCCAACCTCCTTCAAAGGAATAACCACCTTCTGCTGCGTGTAATCCACAAGCATAAAGTTAAAACACCCTTCACCATCGAAAACATCCACAACGGTCAAACTTGTCCCATCCACAGCAATAAACCCTTTGGGCACAACGTACTTGAGAATCTCCTTCTCGGTCTTCACCTTGATCCAAAGCGAATCACCTTCTGGAACCTTCGAAACGATCACCCCCGTGCCGTCCACGTGACCCTGCACGAAGTGTCCCCCATTCGGCTCGTGGGAGTCAACGCCCTCTCCAGGTTGACGAGCGAGCCGCTCTCCAGTTCCGACAGCGACGTCTTCCGGAGTGTCTCCGGGGACAAGCCGACGGTGAAGCTAGCTGCGTCGAACTCCGTTACGGTGAGGCACGTGCCGTTGACAGCGATGCTGTCGCCGAGGTTGACGCCGTCAAGGACGGTTTTGGCCTCGACGATCATGTCGAAGCCGCCGTCCGGGGAAGCGCCGATTTCCTTGACGGTTCCCATTTCTTCGACGATTCCGGTGAAGAGGCATTGTGGGGAGGAGGCGTTGAGGCGAGGAGAGGGTTTGGGTTTGGGGGTGGTGGTGGTGGGGAGGAAGGTGCGAAGAGGGGAGGGTTTGAAAAGGGGGTTGAATGTGAGGTGGCGGTGGCGGCGGTGGGTTTTGGTTTGGGGGTTGAAGAGGCATTGCGTTGGTGAGATTTTGGGGGTTGTGGATGCGGAGGCAAGAGAGGAGGGAACCGCCATTCGCTTTGTGTTTTCTCACTTCTCAGTGTTCCTTTGTGCTTAGGACACGATTTAGGTGGGATTGTGGGAGTGTTCATCACGGGTTTGAAATTATGGATTTGAGGGGATGGGCAAAATGCAAAAAAAGAAAGTTAAAGAGGTTAATTATTGTTAAATTGTTTAAGATACATCAATTATTTATAGTAATATATATATATAAATATATTTATATAAATATATATATATATATATATATATAAATTAGACAAATAAAAGTTTATTTTTAATACCTGAAATTATATACGTTATTCAATTTTTGCCCTAAAATTAAGAAAGTATCCTTTATAGTTCTAAAATTCTAAAAGTGATTCAAATTAGTCATTATACTACTATTTTTAAGTTATGAATTAAATCACGAAGGATGGTTGAATCATTTTTAAAATTTTAGAAGCTAAAATAATATTTTTTTAATTTTATAAATTAAAGTAAATCGGCGTATAATTTTAGAAATCAAAATGAACATTTCCTCCTACTAAATATTAGCACTATGTTCCACGAGCATAAAGTTACATCTTTTTATAAGTGTATTCTTGATTCGTGTATTAATGCATTCAAAACTTACAAACCTTATGTTTTAATATAAAACTTTTTATTTGTGAGTGCTTAACCTCTTTTTTTTATGTGGTCCATGACTAATAATTAGTTAATAATATTTAATCATTGGTCTGGGTATCTAAATGTTGTCAAGTATTTAGCGCTAACATCTTTAATATAATAATTTATATTTATATAGTGGGTTATTTTTTCAAATTTTCTTAAGACAATAGTTACTTAAACAAATAATAGTGAATATTTTTTAAAAAATAATTGATAAGTAATGAATAAGTATAAAGGTAAATTACTTTGTCAAAAAGCATTCAACGTATGTATTGGTATTTTATCATTTAATATTTATATCATTTTTTGCTTGTTACATTAAAAAACTCCTCCGTATTGCATCATCACAAAGCACATCCAACGTGGTTGCTCGAGGATTATGGCAATGCCCAGAAGCTTCAGTACCAGAACTTCCTAATCTAGCTAAAGTATCAGCACATCAATTGACTTCACTACCACCATGGGTAGTTTTGATGACTCTCCAATTCCTCTCCATAAGTGAAGTAATGTCCACTAATAAATTAACACAAGCACGATATTTATCCCATGTTTTTATCAAAGATTAGTTTTATTGAAGTAATGCTTATATCATTTTAGAAGTTTTAAATAAATACGATTTTTTTTTAAATGATTTAAATAGCTCAAGCCCCACATTAAGTGAGAGTGCAACCAAACAGAGGACAAGATCAATCAAAATAACACAAAGATGATAGACGTGATTAAGAACTACAAGCATCTCAAGACAAGAAAGAAATAACACCGCTGTAGCTACCATAATGAAATGCTTAACACGGTGATCAATATTATTATGACCGTATCATGCTTCCCCAATTCTGATTTCACCTTCCAAAGTTCCCTAAATCCTGCCAAAATTTGAATATCAGTTGCACTCCAATCTTCATATCTCCTATGAAATCCGTTGATCAGTCTCTGTAAAAACCAATAGCAGCAGTGATAGCAAGAACTAATAGCAGCTGATAATTTTGTTAGCAATCACTTATTATTTTTTTTTCCGAAAATATTTGCTATTACGTTTTGGTAACTATTATTTTAAGAAATCTTCAAAACCCAATTCAATATAAAAATATAAATTATTATATTAACGATGTTAATGTTAAATACTTGTAATATTGAGTGTCTAGATCAACATTAAATATTCTTAATTATATTATTTAAATTATTTTCAATTTGTAAATTGACAATAATAACTTTTATATTATTAGAATAATTAATAAATAAATAAATATTAGCTAGTCAAGTAGTCATTCTTTTAGTTAAAAATAGAAGAAAGGCATTTTAGTAACATTTAACAAAAGGGTGTTAGTAGGAGTGATAATAGCCAAAAGAATGCCACTCTCTTAAAAGTGTTACATAACACACATTGTCGATTTGCCAAATATGTTCACTAACACAAGCTACACTTAAATTAAAAATATTTTACCATAATTTCTCATTGGCTTTTAGACATTGTAGATGTGTTTTTATAAAGTATTTGAATATTTGTTTCCTTTTCCTTCTCCACTAGCTTCTTTTCCTTGATTTTTGTCAACTTTTCCTTGAATCCCTACCCTATTCCTTGTTGATTAACTCCATTTTTTGACATTCCTAAAATTCTCCACTAGAGATTGTTTCCTATTCAGGAATTTAGTGCATTAATATCTTCATCGAAACCCTCATATGCTTTTGCTTTTCCCTTACCTTTTGTCTTGGAGAGTATGGTGCCTTGTGGATGAATAGGAGACTCACAACATCCTTACCTATTAGCATTTTTACATTTACGAATGAGTATGCTCCAAAAGTCTTAACTTGATTGAGTTCTCCACTTTTGTTATTTTTAATGCTCAATCCAATGTCTTTGAAAATTGCACTTATTTCCATGTCTTACAACAATGATGTGAATCACTCCCATTCTTTGAGTGTCTTTGAAAATTACACTTATTTGCACTTTTGTTATTTTCAAAGCTCATTTCCAGTGTAATTTGATCCACTCTCTCCTTCGAAATGCTTGATCATGGTAATCCTGAATCCTTGAGCCCTGATGTTAATCCTAAATCATCTTCTTCATTGCACCTACCAATCTTTTAATTAAGTGATGCCTTCTTTCTTCTAAATATGCATGGATCCAATTCCAAAATGCATCTCTTTCCTCTCAATAAATTGCTACTGTTTTTAATGACCTTTAGGAACAATGCAACCTAATAGTCTCCTTTTATAGTAGTTGTGTTTGGATCATGATAAATGATGTGAGTTAGTTTATTCTTTGTATATCTCATTGTTACTGGCCTGGATGCAACCTTGAAGGATTGTGCATAGGGTAGATCAATCAGCAACATATATATGAGAAATGTTAATTATATTCACCATTTGTGGGACACATTGCAGACGAACCTTGCTTTTCCTATTGGATAAGGTGTGAGCTTGAATTAATTTGGGATCTATCTTATCTAATAGTATATTGAGCATGTAAGACAGTGTTCACAAAGTGTAAGTACCAAAAAAATATTGCTATGTATTATTGATGGTGGCAAGTTGAGACACTATTGTTTGATGCAACGGTGTGTTTTACATACCTTATTGTGAAGGTGATGTGTTGTAGGTATGCCATCTACTACATCCATGGCGACTTCTATGTGAATCCAACAGCAACAACTCACACCACTACATTGGTACCACTCTATATAGGATAACCTAAAGTATTCGGAGATTGGCAGTTTTGGGTTCAGCATGAACTCTAGGAAAATCATGTGTCAAAGCCGTGTTCATGGTAATGTGATCAGCACATAAGTGAGAAGTTGCATATATTGACCTATTCTTTGGTAGCTGAAGTTTGTGTGCAATTAGTTAGTGAATTAAGCCCCGCACCATACACCAAGTAATATACAGCCTATGTTAAGAAATCAATCAGAGTTTAAGATCTGGAGATTCGGCGAGCTCACTACTGCTCCTATATTTGTCCTTCATGTGATGTGAAAACATCCAAATTCTAATGTCTAAAAAGCTATGTAATTTTTATTGACCGTAATAGTAGGCGTAGCGCTTCTCTGTCTTCAATTATTAATCAATGAATAACTGTTGACAAAAGAAAAAAGGTAAACCTGTACCGAAATGTACATAAAATTTGTTAATCACAAAAACGTATTCTTGTTTTGGTCTAATGCCAATCAATTCTCTAACTAAGTTAATCACTTGATCCTTTGTGCTCTCCTTGATTCCGATCCTTAATGGCATATTCACTGCAAAATCCGAATACCTTGACATCACACAATTGTTTTAAATCATGTCTCGAGAAGCATCATATGTTTGAGGAGGAGTAGTACTAACCTTACCTTGGTTGATGAGATAGCTGAGCCAACTGAAAGGGAAGCAAAAGATGCAAAAGAAAAGACAGAAGAAGAAAATTAAAATATTCTTCACTACTCTTAGGTTGGAAAAGTTGTGCGTGTCTTTCCTAGTATCTTATTCTTTAATAAGTAAATTCCTAGGAAGAAGTTAAATTAAATTGAAAAAGGACATGCAACTGATCTATCTTTTCCATATAAACATGAGCTCAGATTACCTGTATCATCTAAGGCCAGTGAGAATTGCAAATTGCTTAACAAACCCCACAGAACGAGGGGCCCCAGCAGCAAAACTAGAAAAACTTAAACTGGTCGGTGTCATAGAGCCATAGACAGATAAAAATTTCACCTAACATGACACAAAGATGTACGAATTTGGGTGTACTATCCCTTATTTTCCTTCCTAACACCCTAACCCTTGTCCCTAATCCCTGTATTCTTCTTGTCCACCTCAGCATCTTGAAAGTCCAATGTTCCTTCTATTAAATATAGCCTTCCCTTGATCCCAGGATTTTCATTGTGCACCAAATTTTCTTTGTGGAATCCATGGCCAATACCAGGAGAATCTGCCACCTCCTGCTAAGGTTCTTGGCCTTTGGAGCAACCCTTTCAGCAGTCATTGTCATGGCTACTAGCCATGAGAGGACTAGCATCTTATCATTTTCCTTTGAAGCAAAATACACTAACACCTCTGCCTTCAAGTAAGTGTTTTTCCAATGATAAATATTGTTCTATGACCAAATTGTTCTCTTCATCTTTTAACTGACCAAACAATATCCTTTCTAGGTACTTTGTGATAGCAAACTCTGTTGTCACAGTTTATGGATTTTTGGTCCTCTTTCTTCCTGCAGAAAGCTTGCTTTGGCGACTAGTGGTGGCCATGGATCTGGTGAATGTTCTAAAAGCCCCTCAATCACCTGCCTTTAAGTTCAATTACAGCACAACTTTTGCAATACCTTAGAATGATTAAGCAATTGCAGCCCATAAATCAGGCTCTCATAAAGAACTTGGCCATTTCACAGAAAGACATAAAAGATGGCATACTATATACTAAGGAAAATGTCGTATGATTCAATACTGTTGCACTTTAATTTGAGCTATGATCCCATATGATACATCACTAACCTAAATATTGAATTAGACCATTTATGCAAGAGTTACATTAATGAGTTGATTTTATTGGCAGGTGTTCACTATGTTGCTTGTGTCAAGCATCTCTGCAGCTTTGGCCATAGCTCAGGTGGGAAAGAAGGGAAATACTTACGCAGCTTGGCTACCAATATGCAATTCAGTCCCCAAATTTTGTGATCAAGTGACAGGAGCTTTAGTTGCTGGTTCCATCGCGGTCATCCTATACCTGATTCTGCTTTTGCATTCCATTCATACTGTACTAGATCCTCTACTCTTGAGAAAAACTTGAGCAGCTTTTAAAGGCCAAGGACCAGGGTGCTCCTAAGAGCATAGAGCATAGTTCATAGTTTATAATCATCAAGGGTAGTCATAAGTTGTTGAATCAACATTCCGTTTTCCATAAGTTTTACTATATTTTTTTATCTTTCTTTGTTGAAAAGTAGCATATAATGAGAGATAACTAGAAATTTCATCAGAATTTTGTTGTTGCAGCACGGTAGTTGAGCTTTAGATAAATAAATGTGTCATATTGTTTTATTTTGTTCAACAATCATTGTGATTTCTGTTCAAGATTTTGATCATGTTTTTCTAATTGTGTAAAGTTAGTTTCCTTTGTAAACTTTTCTTTTCATGTAGAGTTGAGATTTTGGATTGGTACTTGTGTTATATGATTGATTTTCACGTTACTGAACTTGTTTTTTCATATAATATAGTCAAGAATCATCCATAATTTAATGCTTCAACCTCAGGGAACCTCTTTAGAAATTGCCTACCCTAAGAAACCCGTTCTCTCTAAACAATGAAATCGAATCTTGCAGATAACGAATCCATGAAAACAATTATTAGCGGGAGAAGAATCTGATTTAATACATTAAAAAGTATTTAGCATTATATGTTAACTTGGTTTTCTTTTCCATGTTTATTCTGATGTTATCATTAACTTTGATAAAAGTTTATTTCCATCATATACTGCGCTACATATCTGGTCCATGAAATCAAATTCTTCAATTCCTTTTAAAATGTGTGCGCTTCAATTTTCTGTTAAGCCTTATAAACTTTGCACTGATTTCTCCTGTTCTAAAAAGATTTGAATCATAAATAAAATATAACACAAAATGTAATTCCTAACGTATTTACAACCTTATTGTAACGTATTTATAAACCTTTGAAAAAATCTCCGTGTACTAGGACAGATAATTTATCGTGAACTAAATTAAAGTTATCCGATTCAATTTGAATAAGACATTGTATCTAGTGAGTAATTAAGTCAAATATTTTTATTTAATGTGATATCTTTCTTTTTGGTGGATGACAGCGTTATAGGTATGCAAAAATTTAATGAGATTTGTCATAATTTAATATTGAAAATTAGATAAATCTAAAATAATATAAGCATAGGTATATGTGAATAACTGTATTTACCGACTTTCCTTGCGCAAGTACTGAATCTTGTCTCGCATGCTTAGTTTATTGCTTCCAACAAATATGAAAGATGTGAAATGAGACCATCCGAGGATTTGTCATTCACTCGGTCATAAGAATGTAAAAAGAATTTTAATTTCACGTAAAGTGATTTTATATTATTAATTACTAGAATTATAAAAATGATAAATTATAATGAATAATTATTTATTATCATATTCACCATTACAATTACTTATTATAATTTATTATTTTAGAAAAAATTTATTGGTTGATAATATAATATATTATACTATTAATACATAACACATAAAAATAAAACTAATTTAAAAATGATAAGTGTTATTTCAATACCTCAAAGTGGATATCATATTGAGATATTATCCTATCATTATTAGATGATAATTATCTTTACTCATCTTATCAACTTTTCACATCCAACAATAAAAAATAGATATCTCAATGCAACACTCATTTTTAAATATTAAAATAATATTAAAAAAAAAATCATACTCTCGCCATCGTAGTGTGTTGAATACTTGAATTAACAGCCACCAACTTTCCTTATTGTTATCATCGTGTGAAGTTACTTTTCATTCATATTATTTAACTATCGGTTTTGTAAATTAGCCTTATTTTTATCATTTAATTAATAGCGCCTTAATTTAAATTTTTTTATAAAAATTTTTCATTATTAATTCCTTCACTGATATTTTAAAGCTATTGATTAACAAAACCTTGAATATATTTCACCTAAAACTAAGCTATTTTCATATGTAACTAAAAGGATAAAGTTTTAAGCCACTAAAATTGGTATAATAGTGAGAGGTTTGAGTAGTATACATGAAATCTATATTCAAATCTTAATATAGGTTGTAGTATATTTACTCTGTTAATAATTTTTTGACATGAAATCTTATCAATTTAATTGTTGAATTTAAAGTTTCTACCAAATATATCAAGTCTATAAAATTTCATATAATTTGAAAATGACTTGATGGTTCATCATTTCAAACCATAAAATATTTTTTAAAATATAAAATATTAATTATCAGATTACATGTCAATGAATCCCCACTTTATAGTACAAGATTTACTCCTAGAGTCACTATATATAGAACGTTCAAGTGAGAATGATATTGTTATGTGAGAAGGAGAACAAGCATTATAGTCATTAGATTAAATTGTGTAGCTTAGATTATATTACCTGTAAGGTAGAGACTAGATAAGTGAGAGTTAGTTATAGTTATCAGCTTTTAAACAGAATCAGTTAGTTGTTAGTATAGCTATCTCACTCTAAGCTCATGTATAAATACTTGAACTATGTGTACTCAACATTATTCAATACAATTCATACTATTCAGTCACATTTATCTCTCTAGTGTTCTCTCACTGCTCTCTAACTTCTTCTACACTTCATCCTTGGTTCTAATACCTTACATGGTATTAAAGCTTCAGGATCTCATCAATGGCAATGCCAGATTCCTCACAAATGCTGTGCTCACACAACCTTTTAAAACCGATCATGATGAAATTGGAGGTTGAAAACTTTCTCCCATGGAAGGAGCAAGTGGAAGCTATGATTGAAGGACACCATTTGCTTGATCATGTCAATGGAGAGGAACTCCATCAATGCATGCATCAGATGCAGATCGTGTAGTAGGGATTGTGAATCCTAAGTTTCAAAGTGGAAACGACAAGATGCGTTGATCATGTCTTGATTGCTTGCCTCGATGACCAAAGCGTTCACCACAAGAATGGTTGGATTCGTGTTCTCACATCAAATCTTGGTACCTATTTGCGTCACAAATCAAAGCAAAGGTAATGCAACTAAAAAACAAACTAGGAAATATCAAGAAAGTAGGTTTCGTGAATGATTATCTTCTTGAAATCAAAAGCACAATTGATGCTCTTATTTGTTGGAGTTGAGTACAAAGACTCAGATCATGTCGAAGCCATATTGAATGGATTTACAGAGGAGTATAGGGCCTTCATCACTATAATGATTTCAAGACTTGAGCCAATTACAGTTGGTGAGCTCAAAGCTCTGCTCATGGCAAAGGAGGAAATCTTTGAAAGGTTCAAGCGAAACTCAACCTTTGTTCAGGCTAATGTAGCACAAGCTCAGGATCGGCCTCAATTTTAGAATGATGAACATCCTCAATCTCAAAATGGTGGTAGATCAAGCAACTTCAGAGGTCAAGGAGGAGGATGCTTTGGCCATGGTGGAAGATCTTCCTTGCGTCCTTCATGTCAGGTGTGTGGAAAACTTGGTCACATTGCCCTTACTTGTTGGTATCGCTATGATTCAAGCTATGGATCCTTTGATTCCAAACCTAGGGCTAATCTTACAATGAGTAATGTGATTGCTACGCCTTCAACTATTCACGATGATAACTGGTACCCCAATTCAAGTGCCACACATCATATGACACTAGACTCAACTAATCTCATGGAAAAATCACACTACTCAGGAGCTAACCAAGTTGTTATAGGCAATGGTTCAGGTTTGCACATTCAACATGTTGGAAAATCTATATTTAATTATGGTTTGAGTGTTCATAAATTTCATTTGAATAAAGTATTGCATGTTCCAAGTATCACTAAGAATTTGCTAAGTGTATCTTAGTTTACAAGAGATTACAATTGCTTCTTTGCTAAGAATGGCCTTTATAGATTTCTTGATTTCAAACCAAATCTCAGATCTGTTCATTCCTCACCTCCTCATGCTTTTGTCTCTGATACTAATAACTCTCACTTCTCTTTGTGGCATGCCAAACTTGGACATCATGCTTCTAACATTGTATCTAGGGTCCTTAAATCTTGTAAAATTCCCTTTAATGCAAATGATACTTCCTGGACCGCTTGTTGTATTGTCAAATCACACAACTTACCATTTTCCAATTCTACTTCCATTTATACTTCTCCTTTAGAACTTGTTTACTTTGATAGTTGGGGTCCAACCCCTTTCCTTCAATAAATGGTGCCAAATATTACATACACTTTATTGATGCATATTCTAGGTATACTTGGATTTATCTTATGCAATCTAGATCACAACTCAAATCAGTTTTACTCATTTCCAACATATGTCTGAATTGCAACTTGGTGCTAAAATTAAAACATTTCAAAGTGACAATGCACTTGAATATGTGAGTTTATCTAAGACATTGCAGGAGCAAGGTATCATTCACAGGTTTGCTTGTCCTCACACTCACCCAGAATGGTATAGTTGAAAGGAAGCATAGACATGTAGTGGAGATGGGTCTTACCTTGCTAGCAGGAGCTTCTATGCCACTGAAGTACCTGGGGAAGCATTCTTAACTGCTATTCAGCTATTAACTGCCTACCTACTCCCTTATTACAATTCTCTTCACCAATGAAAACAATTCAGCAAATCCCCACCATATCACTCCTTTAGAGTTTTTGGTTGTTTGTGTTTCCCTCATACTAGACCATACAATGCTCACAAACTTGAATTCAGGTCTCTCCAAGTGTCTTTCTTGGTTATGCCACAAAACATAAGGGTTACTTGTGTCTCACTCCCTCAGGCAAAATAATTGTCAATAGACATGTTGTCATTGATGAGTCTACTTTCCTATTTAAGGATCCTAATTCTCCTTTTTTAAAGTCCCAGCTTCAATCCTACCCTGCTTGTAGCAACTTAGTCAATTATGCCCTTAATTCCACTAGTTTCATCCTTACAACCTGTCATATTCTTGATACAAGTACAACTAGTTCTATTTCCATCCCTGGAGCTGAAATTAGTCCTATCTCTGAAGTTGCAACTGATAATGATACCGCTTATGAAGTTAGTGCTAATACACCATCTCAGCATGTGGTCTTAGCTCTCTCTGATAAGGGGTTCATATTTTATGGTTCAAACTCCTATTACAAGAATTGTTCCAGATGAAACAAACACTCATGCTATGCATACCAGGGCCAAGGATGGAGTCTTTAAACTAAAGATATTCCATGCTAAATTGGAACTAACCATTGCCAAACAAGCTCTCCAAATTCCACACTAGAAACAAGCAATGGATGATGAATATAGTGCACTTATGAGAAACAAAACTTGGGAGCTAATGCCTCTCTGTAGAAAGAACTCAATTAACAAATGGGTCTGAAGGTGAAATTCAATCCTAATGGCTCTATCCAGAAATACAAAGCTCCTTGGTGGCTTAAAGTTTTAATCAAAGGCCAGGGTTTGATTTTACAGAAACCTTTAGTCCAATGGTGAAACCTACCTCCATAAGATAAATTCTATCGCTGTTGTCTCCCAAGGCTTGTCTATAAGGCAGTTGGATGTCAACAATGTCTTTTTAAATTGTGAACTTGAAGAAGATGTTTACATGAAGCAACCCTAAGGCTATCAAGTAGGTGATGGCAATTTAGTGTGCAAGCTGACTAAAGCACTTTATGGCTTAAAGCAAGCTCCAAGAGCTTGGTATCATAAATTTGCCAGTGCCTTGATGGGGTTTGGTTTCAAGCCTACTCAATCTGATGTGTCTATTTACAAGAATCACACCTTCAAGCACAACTCATATTCTTGTATATGTTGATGATATCATCATCATTAGTAATTCATCTAACTACATTTCTGAGTTGATCCAAGCTAAATAATTCTTTTGCTTTAAAAGATATGGGCACCCTCCACTATTCCTAGGAATAGAGGTGAAACACACGCTCCAGGAGGTCTCTTATTGTCTTAGGCAAATATATACAAGATTTGTTGCAAAAAGCTGAATGCAAGGTTGTAAGCCTTGTCCCACTCCCGCCTTCCTCTGCCAAGCTCATTGCCTCTAATGGAGTTCCTTTTCATGATCCAAGTCTATAGATGTCGTTGTTGGCAGCCTGTATCAACCGTCATAAGACTGAGTTATCTTATTGTGTGAATCGTGTCTGCCAATTCTTGCAAAATCCTTTGGACTCTTATTGGAATGTAGTCAAAAGAATCCTTAGATACCTTAATAGTACTTCTCAGTTTGGTATGCACTTTCAAAGATCACCTACTCTTCATATCACTAGTTATAATGATAGTGATTCAGGAAGTGATCCTAATGACAGAAAATCTACAAGTGGTTATTATGTGTACATGGGTCCCAACTTAATTTCTTGGTCCTCTAGGAAACAACATGCAGTTTCGAGATTAAGCACTAAAGTAGAATATAGTAGTCTTACTGCCCAGTTGCTGATGTCTGGGATCAGAAATCTCATGGCTAAAATCACGTATACTTGAGGTGTTACAATCAGGTCATGTTCGTTTCAAAAAATGACCCGTAAAAATCAGGCTTGGTTGGATTTGGTCCAACCATCCCCCTCCAACCCATTCCTTGTACACCCCTAGTGACTCTTAAAGATTCTCAACTAATTTAGCCTGGGATATCTCCAAACTGACTATCAGATTATACGATATCTCCTATTAGTCCATAGAATCTCCTATTATCCTATCATGTCTCCTATATTATCTCTTATATCATATAAATACGAAATATATCTAACATTTACTAAATCCTAGAATATCTCCCCTTATTTAGGGAAGATTATTTCCTAACTTATTATAGGGTTACCTCTCACTATATAAGGGACTCAACACCCTCAGATATCACAATCTTAATACATACTAATCTTTTACCACTCTATGCCCTATTCATTCACTGACTTGAGCATTGGAGTGTCTTTGTAGGTACCCCCCCTCGCTTACACTACAATTAGAAGAACCTGCACCTTCACCACATTTTCAAGTAAAACATTGGCGCAACCGTGTGGCCGATAAATAAGCCCTTAACCAAGGTTGGCCGAAGCCAGGCCGCAAATAATTACCACAATAGAAAACAAATCCTTATCAAGTGTTCTCCATTATCGGATAAAACAATTCCCGCTATATCTCATCACTATTCTCTCACTGTCAAAGTGAATTTCCAAGCCACGTCCCTTTATTATTCCATCTTTTCAATATTTCTATGTGAATTGCATGAAACCACATTATGTAGATCAACTTGATGCAGTGACTAATAAAAGCCAAATCACAATCGTGTATTCACATGATTCCAACTTGGATAATGGAATGCTTGTTGAAACAAATTTTAATGAATTTAATTGTGTTTTCACGTTATTCAAGTTTCAGTTTTCTTGTTCATACAAGCACACTATCCCACCATTGTTGTTTCTTTAACACAATCACATAGTTTCTGAATCCAGAAACTCTTCAACCATGGTTAATTATAAATTTAAAAAAAAAAGCAAAGATGAGGCATATGCTTTAATGTTCATCCTAGTGACAAAAAATCTAACAACTACATCAATGTCCATTACCTGTGAGCATTTGTTGACCCACTATTCTAGAAAAATTGTGTTATAAGGAAATACAAGAAAACCTTGGCCTTGTTAGCCAAGCTACACCTGCGGGCCACCATAGACAACCTTATTCCCCAACGAACTAGCAGTGCCATCACCTTTCCTAGCAAGGCAATGGAAAAAGCAAAACCACATGCCACTATGCCAGTTGCATGCAAATAAAGCTCCAGGTTTGAATGCAATGCAATCAACACAGCTAACAATAGGGAAAAGGAAGACTCGCAAAGAAGGTGACATGTAATCGCATGGTCAACACATAATCTTTCCTCATTGCAATGTTGTCAACACAACTCTAGCGCCGTGGCTTGCAATCACACAAGGAGAAGAAGACTCGCCATCGGCACCTAGCAGAGCCTTTCCGGGGCCGCGGGTCACAATTGTGCCGTCCACCGCAAGATCTATCATGGGCTTAAAGGCACACATCCCATCACCACTACTTTGCTCAGCCCATCAACGTCTTGTTCACACCCACCTCCCCCATGGATGTGGTAACGATGTACTTGCAAGTGGAGAAGGGAAGGAACTAGGGTTGTCAAGTTGCACACCTAAAGCTGTTAGGCCTAAAAGGGCAAGCGGTACAAAAATGCTAAAATTGGGACTAGAACCAATACCTTTGCGATTACAAGCATGGCACACAACCATTAAACTACATTTTTGGTATGTCTTTATCTTGCTGTATTAAATTATTATTATTATTGGATTATCACCTGCAAATCTCCAGCAAGATTGGATTCAGTTTTAAGCTAATCACATCATATCCTCATAATTAATTCACATTAATTTGAAGATTTTTAAAGTGCTAGATATACTTACGTCATTATCATACTCAAACAATTTTGATATGAAGAATACTACCGCTTTCTTGGAATTAATTTTCCAAAGATTTTTTTTTTTATCTGAGCATACTATTGTCTAGAGATTTTTATATGGTGCAGAGATACCATATATCTTGACATATTAGTGATACCCCTAAAAAAGAAGGTCATATATTACAGGGAGCCTTTTGTAAACCTTATCACTTGTTCATAAATGCATATAACACTTTGATTTTTCATCACGAGCATATTATTGTACTAAGTTTTTAACATTAATCACCAGGCACTCCTCCTTTTCAAGTCGAGTTTCAGACAAGCCCTAGTCGGCATTCCTACCAAGCACTCTGCCTTGTCAAGCCGAGCTATGCTGTCATCTCCCAAGTTATGTCTTTATTATTCTCACAATCGTCTTATCTATAATATGAAGATTTCTTATATGTAGGACATATCCACTCACATCTCATAAAGATTTTGTTTATGCAAGACAGATCCTTTTATATCATTATGGTCAAAATATTTTTCATGTACAAAATATATTTATATCATTTTTAAATACAATACCAGGCCTTCTTCAACACTCACTCCTAGCTAGAAGACAATTAGGAGCACAACAAAAGACCAATGGTCCTTAGGATAAACTCCCAAGCTACCATTTGGCATTTTTTGACATGCACACTAAGCCATCCTTGGATTCACATTTGAGTTGTCCTCGGAGCATATAAGATTAATAGTCCTTGAGATAAGCCCCTGAGCTACCATTCAGCATTCTTTGATGTGCATGCGGGCCGTTCATGGATTATCATTCAAGATATCCCCAGCGCATAAGACCAATGGTCCTTGGGATAAGATCCTAACCCCATTCACATTCTGAGTGCATATAGGCCATTCTTGGATCCATATCCAAGCTATCCCAGAGCACATAAGATCAATAGTCCTCTATAAGCTCCCAAGCTATGCACTTTCTAATACACATGCCGGGTTGTCCTTGGAGCTACATCCAGCTATCCCAAGAGCACATAAGACGAAGGTCCTTAGGATAAGTTCTGAGATACCATTTGACATTCTCTAACGGGCATGTTGGGTTGTCCTTAGATCCACATTTGAGCTGTCCTTGGAGTACATAAGACCGATAGTCCTCGAGATAAGCTCCTGAGTTACATGTAGCATTTTTTTATGTTCATGCCTGGCCATCCTCGAATCTATATCTGAGCTTTTCAAAGCATATAAGACTAACGGTCCTCGGGTCTATCCTCAACCTACCACTCGGACTTGAGACGTGCCTGCCAGGCCACCCTAGACTTATGTTAAAGCTTCCGCAAAGCACAGACAAGACCCGAATGTCCTTGGACTCACGTCCAGAGCTTTTCCCTAATACAGACGAGACTCGATTGTCATTGGACTCATGTCCAAAGCTCATCCTAGAACACAGACAAGACCGACTATCCTCGGACTCATGTCTAGAGTTGTCCTCGGCACAACAAACAACAACTAAGCTTTAAAAAGCAATACAAGGTGATACAATCCAACTTAAAAAGAAAATCTATCAAGTTTAAAAAGCGGATAAGGTTCACACAACCCAGCTTTAACTAGCGTCCAACTCAATATTCAATTACTTAACTCAAACGAACTCAATCTACAACATCACTAGTCGATACAACATCACTAGTCAATCATAACTTCGAAATACAAAAGTAAAGTAGACAAACTGAGATCTCACAATGACTTTAGTTTGCTCCATGCAACCATGTCAAGCTCACATCATGACTTCGGTATGCCCTCATTACTCGACGCCTCTCATACCACCAAGTCAAAGTATTAACACTCCCTAAGACACCAATTCCTTGCAATTGGGTCTCGTGTGAAAGAAGGAGCAACACAATGTACCACAAGCCGATAACGAGCTCATCCCAAATGGCACATTAGCTAAACATCATCCTAAAACCCTAAGTTGAAAAATCAACTAGATGCTCCATTATTTTTGGCAAACCTCAACTGAACCAAAGGTCCATAGCCGATCTGACATTCCACTATAGCTAGATAAACTGAACATATGGATCCTAAACCCACCAGGCCAGGAATCCAACAGATCACCAAGCCCTAAGTCCACATTTGACTAGGCACCTCTAGCTTCATAAATTATGAGTTACAATCCCAACCAAGTATCACGCCATTCTCGATAGAATCCGATCAACATAAGCCCTAGTCCATATTCCAACCAGGCACTTTGCCTTTTCAAGCGAAGTCTCTAGACAAGTCTTGGCATGCTCGCACCAAGCATTCCATTTTCTTAGTTCACTCTAATACAACCAAGACGAGTTCAAACCTAGTAAGACCCTAATTTTTTCACGATTAGGTCTTGAAACGGTAGACAAAATATACAGCCTTAGCTAACAACCAACTTCATGTCCCTAGTTAACGATTACACAAACTAAGTGGCCTTAACCTAAATATCACTACTCAAACAAAGTTACTAGGCCGAACCCTCACTAGCACCAAAGTGACTAAACCAAGACAAAGCTCCGCTCAGGCCTGCATTAAACCAAATTGAACATAAGACATCTAAAACCAAGTCCTAAGTTGCCAATCTGACTCAGTGTCCTTAGCATAATCCTATACACCTCACAAAGAAATGATCTAGCAGATCTTTAAGCATGCAAGTGACGAAAGCTGACAAACTCAAGCAATAAAAGGCTTAGATATTAAGCTCAAAATAGAAGTCCTGGTATCTTGACTAGGCATTCCGCCATTCCCCATCGAGTTTCCAGATAAGTCTTGAGTCGCATCCTGACTAGGCACTCCACCATTTTAGGCTAAGTTCTAACAAAGCAAAGTCGATGGTAACTAGACAAATCATCGTCCCCAATCGAATTCAACGATGGGCTTAACTTCAAACCTAAGTGGGTAGATCTCATCAGACTGAGAGAACCCTGAAAAAATCTTCAAGCTCACAAACGAAGAAGGAACAAAAGACTATGCTTTCAACCTACACATTACTACCAAAGCAAGACCATGGAGTAATCTATGAACTGGGGGCTTTAATCATCCATTGACAAAGGCAACAATGTGCCACGTGACTAAACAATCATCAGATGTACACCATGTGAACATTCCTGACTAGTATCACTCCATAGTCGAAGGTACACATTCGGATATCTCTATGGACTCAACACACAGTTCATAGCCAATTACCAAACTTGAAGCTGTACAAATCAAATTGAATCTATAGGCCAATAGCTCGCCCTAATTAGTACAAGCTCGGGCCTTGGCTCACTTAAGTTGCCCTCAAACAACTACAAGATCATTTGAAATGGACTAAAAAATCGCTTCAAGCAAAGAGCAACACAAACATTATTGCAAAACGACAACCCACATAATCAAGGGTTGGGGGCTCATCCCTTTGATCTAATGGCTCACAGCCAAAAAAATGCATCACGATCGTGCTTACTCATGCTTGTCCTACAATTCTTGGCACTCATTACCCGCCCTTTGACCAAAACCAAAAGACATGAATCGCCCACCTTATCAAATCGCTAAGGCCTAGTCACTCCAATCCAACGATCTGCATGTGACCTATGATCACCAATCAAACACGATGTGATTTCCCTTCACTCAGAGCACGACACCTGTCTCAACACATTCCCCCACAATTGTTACTGCAACAACTGAAAATGTGCACTAAGCTGAGCATAGCAAGTCAACTCATGCAATCCTTGGTAAAAATGCGTCGATAATGACACCTTGGCACCGCTAGCCTACAAGCTCGAGGTTATATCCTAGGACTAGAAATATGGAGGACCTCGGCCCAACCTCAAAAACTTAGCCAAGGAGTCCTACGACTAGCTCATGTGGCATAGAGCTCCTAGATTCTCAATTTAGCATGGGATATCTCCTAGATTAACTACCAGATATGAAATCTCTTATTAGTTACAATCTCCTATTATTATATATCTCCTATATTATATCTTATTTCTTACAAATACGAACAATCTAATATTTCTAATCTCTTCCTCAAAGATTATCTCAGATTAATTCACACTATATAAGAACCAACACAAATATCACAATCTTAATATATAGTACTATTTTATCACTCTATTGACTTGAGTGTCATAATATCTTTAAGATATTCCACCTTATTCACATGGATGATTAGAGAAACCTACTCCTTTACTGGATTTTTAAGTAAGAACATATAATAAAACCACACATATAATTAAGTGACTGCAAGTAAAAATTTTTTTTAAAAAAGCTTTGTCAGTTAATAATATACCAGACTTAATTGTTGTTATTATAAAAGTAATAATAAGTAATGTGCACCATAAATCACAGCCTTACGCGTCACCCAATAAACTCTGAAAAAGGCACGGTCGGTGCGTCTCATCCTTATCTTCCTCTCCAAACCCAACACAGTCCTTTTATTAAGAAACGTTTCTTAATCTTTTTTATTTGTCATTTGTCATTTTTTTTTTCATATTCTTTTCCCTTTCACAAATACTAAACTTCATCTTGCGGAAAAGCAAAGTAACATCTCTATCTCTCTTCGAAATCCTTCATCTCTCAGTGAAGCCTCTCTCTCTCTCTCTCTGTGCATCTTGAAGCTCCAGCCATGGCGTCTGGATCCTCAGGTCGCGGTAACTCTGGGTCTAAAGGCTTTGATTTCGGTTCCGACGACATCCTCTGCTCCTACGAAGACTACGGTAACAGGGATTCCAATTCCAATGGCAATCACTCCGATCCGGTCATAAACCCCAATTCAACTAAGGTATGTATACCCATATGTTCTTTCAGTCGTTTCGAGCGTTGACTCGTAGATTTTTAGCCTTTTAGGGAAATTTTCGAACATTGGTCGTAACATTTTGAAGACGAAGTGATTAGGGTTTAGAAAAGTTATCATTTTTAGAAAAAATTAAAATAAAAAAGAAGAAAGTAAGAATTATGATGATTGAGGAAAAACGTTTTTGTTCTTTTTTTTTTTTTTGTTGCAATTCCCTTCATCACCGATCGTCGTTTTGGCTTGGAAGTCATGGAGTTCTGTATAAATTTTGGTTCTTTTCGATTGTTGAGCTGTTTGGGTTGCTGAATGTGTTGTTTGAGACTTGAAATAGGAGGAAAAACTGGAGCGACTTTGGATGTTGATGACATCTTGGGGATGTGAGGTCGTTATTCTTATAGAATGTTTTGTTTACCGTGGAAATTAAACGTTTTTGGACGAATAAATATTGAGGATGTTTTCTTTTGGGCGTGTAGAAAGAAAGTAGGCCTCTCTTGAAAGCTGAAGTTTACTTTTACTTATTGGTGAAACAGGAACATGATTTTCATCTTATTTGTGGCATATGTTGATGACCTGAAGGTCTTATTTTTTAGTAGCTTTTGGAGTGTTGGACTGCGATGTGATGTGCATGAATGCATGAACTGGTTAACGATATGAAGAAAAGAAATATATAAGCTGGCTGGGAAGAAAATAAAGAAGGTGGTTTAATAGTATGCATTTGTATTCTGTGTTTGGAAGTGGTGGGTTTTGACAGTTTTCTATATGCATACATCAGCTCGAGTCCTTTTTCTTTCTTTCTTTCTTTCTCTCTTTCTTTTTATTTTTTTGTGCAATTTTAAAAGAAGGGATTCAATGCAAGTTGAATACCTGGTTTACAGTTGGCAGTTGGGAGAATCAAAGGGGAACTGTACCCAAGTTTTCTGGGCATATATGTTTTGAGGGATCAGATACTGTGATACGTTGAAAGCCTGTTACGCTGAGGTCCTTGACTGGTATATATACTGGATGTATGTTTGATATGTTATTTATCAATCATCACGTGCAAACTAGAAAATGTAATCTGTTATGAGTGCAAGTAATTGATCCACGACACAAAACTTTGTCGTATCAAGCAAGGTATTGGTGATTATCGGTAAAAGACAAGAAGTTTAGGATGTAGTGGACTGATGATAACATATGTTACTGCAGTGAGCCAGTGTCCTTTTTCCAGTGATGATTGACTGTTATTTTGCGTTTTACTTGAGGAAAGCAGTAAAGTGGCAGTGGCACTTTGTATCAAAGTGCCTATTTGTGGGTAATAAGGTTTTCTGTTTACCTAGACCAGCTGTGCTTGCATTATTCTAAGATTTTTGGGTCAACCTTGAGCTTATTGTATCTTGTATGCATGTATACATTTATAATTATTATGAATCACATGTACCTTGTCTGTTGAAATTTGGAATCTCAAATACACAAACATCTGCTTTTTTGGCAGGATTTTCACAAATCAAGGGTGGCAAGGACATCAATGTTTCCTACTACTGCCTATAACCCACCTGAAGATTCTTTAAGCCAAGATGTGATTGCAACTGTGGAGAAGAGCATGAAAAATATGCTGACAACCTCATGCGGTTTCTTGAGGGAATTAGTTCAAGGCTATCCCAGTTGGAATTATATTGCTACAATCTTGACAAATCCATTGGAGAAATGAGATCTGAGTTAAATCGTGACCATGGAGAGCAAGATTTAAAGCTCAAATCTCTTGAAAAGCATCTTCAGGAAGTAAGTCACAATTTCAATTGATAATATCTGCAATAGCAAATTAGCATTCAAGTGGATACCCCATGATTTCACTTGTATTGATGTGCTTCATAAATTGCTTTAGCTATGGGTTGCAAAAATATAAGTGTTTGTACCAATATTAAAATAGGTATGTGGGATTCAGTGAATTGTCTAAGATGAATGGCATTGGAGGTTTGCGTACACATGCCTGTATTGAATGTGTACCTGATGCACATACAACACTGCCCCATAGCTGTACCTGTGCTTCTTAAAATAAGAAATTATCTCGATGGATGAATAGAGTATGGATATCATGTTGTCATGTATGGTAAGTGCAATATATAGTTTCATGTCCATGCTTTACAGTAATAGAAGCACTTTTTACGACCATATTCTTATCTTGATTTGCAAATGTGTCGAAGATTAATAAACAAATCAGTGTTTTTAGTTGCAAACCTTTTTTTTTCTGTTGTTTCTAAATTAAGAATCCTTTATTGCTAGAATATTCCTTTTCCCTTGCTAGATTATAAAGTATTGAGCTCACAATGCCCTTTATTAACATGCTATATATATCTGTTCACCCTTTTAACTGACCAGATATACTTTGACCAGTATAAGGTTATTTTGCTTTGTATTCATTTTCCTTATGTTTGTTATGCAGGTCCACAGGTCTGTTCAAATTCTGAGAGACAAGCAAGAACTAGCTGAGGCTCAGAAAGAACTAGCCAAGCTTCAACTTGCACAGAAAGAATCATCTTCCTCAAGTCACTCACAGTCGAATGAGGAGAGATCTTCGCCTTCTACAATGGATCCTAAAAAACCTGATAGTGCATCCGAAGCACACAACCAGCAGTTAGCCCTTGCCCTACCCCATCAAATTGCCCCACAGCAGCAGCCGGCAGCACCCCCGTCTCAAGCTCCAGCACCAAATGTGACCCAAGCCCCTCAACAACCTACTTACTACATGCAGCCCACCCCATTGCCCAACCCACCAGCCGCCACGCAGCTCCCCCAGAATCAGTATTTACCGTCTGATCAACAATATTGAACACCCCAACTGCAAGACATGACCCGGGTGGCTCCACAACCAGTGCCATCTCAAGTAAACCCATCCCCACCTGTGCAACAATATCCTCAGTATCAGCAGCCACAGCAACAGCAGCCACAGCAACAACAGCAGCAATGGCCTCAGCAGTTACCCCAGCAGGTGCCACCTCCACAACCACCCTCAATGCAGCCTCAAATAAGACCCCCCTCATCAACTGTATACCCTTCCTACCAGCCAACCCAAGCAACAAATCCATCTCCCCCAACTGAAACCCTACCGAACAGCATGATGCCATATTCAGGAGTTCCACCACCACCACTGCCTGGGTCTAGCCGCACTGACACCATACCATATGGATATGGAGGAGCTGGCAGGACAGCTCCTCCGCAACAACCTCCACCCCAGCAGATCAAGGGCTCTTTTCCGGCACAACCAAGCGACGTGTACGGAGCTGCCGGTCCTCACCCAGCGCTTCCTCCTCCGGCCAGTGCATACATGATGTATGACGGCGAGGGAGGAAGAGGACACCATGCACCACAACCCCCTCCTTCTCACTATGCTCAAGCTGGATACCCTCCAACAAGTGCTTCACTCCAGAACCCCACAGGCCACAACATCATGGTCCGGAATCCTAGCCAGTCACAATTTGTCCGCAGCCACCCCTACAATGAGTTGATTGAGAAGATGGTGAGCATGGGATTCAGGGGTGACCTTGTGGCAAGTGTGATCCAGAGGATGGAGGAGAGTGGACAGCCTATAGATTTCAACTCTGTGCTTGACAGGTTGAATGTGCATAGCTCTGTGGGGCCCAGAGAGGGTGGTCAGGTTAGAAAGAAGTGAACTTGTCTGGAATGAATGTGGCTTTTTGAACAGTGCTTTCCATCCTCCACTTGGATGTTCTGTTCTGTTCTGTTCATACCCGTCAGAGTCAAAATCATTGCGTGTTTTATTATGCATGGAATAAAGGTTTTTATTGTAATGTGCACCATTTATCGCCCTATGTAATGTAAATGTTTGAGATGTGAGGATTGTCTAGTATTTATGCAGAAAATCCCTCACTTGATCCTTTTATTTTTTTTCTTTTTTTTTCAATCAAATTATGAAACTTACAATTATTGATGATATGCCCGTTTTATCACCCCACTTCATAAGATTTGTAACTTCTACTTTAATAGAGATGAATGAGGTATCATATACACAAACAATTAACTAGTGTCGATGGTTGGATTTTTGTCCTAAAATGGAGCACCTTTAAAATCTGTGGTAGATTTAGTATACCTTGAGAAAGCAAAAACAAAAGTGAAATAATTAAAGATTGTCAGGAAAAAATGTAATTATTGTTAGATCTGATCCACTATTGAAGAGAATATATTTCACTATAAATTTTATCGCTTTTTATCCTTTTTCTCAAATAGTGTAATAACATATACAAAAAAGAAGTTATAACTATTGCGAATTTACTATTCTGTTTTTAAGAGTTTGTAATTGTTCGTTTGATGCCAAGGTGGAAGCTGTTTCTTCTTTCCCTTCATTCTTCTTCATTCCTTTTTTTTTTTTTTTTTGTGTCTAGGTTCATTTTTCCGTTGCGGTGCGTCAAATTCAATTACCAAGGAGTTAAATGATTTGTTTTTGTGTTTTCACTGTAGAACTAGAAAGAATTTTCACAGTAGATAAAACTGATTTCTGTTCTTTAATCTTTACAGATTGAATGGAGGTCAATTTATTCAAAGATTCACTATTTATACATTGTTGTTGATAGTATAACATTCTCAAATGCTCCAAAAACCCGATTGTCAACATGTCCCAGCATAATAGCTGAAGACTCTATATATGTTTTAAAATTACGATCTTATTTATTTATAAAAACATGGAAATTTCCTTAGTTAACTACATAATTGACTATTTCATTCCATAGGTAGGACTTTTGGCATGGGAATTTCATGGAAATATTATGTCATTATCATGTTTGTTGCTGTTATGATGACCAGATTGTTTCAGCATTAAAATGTGAAGCAAGAAATGATCGTAGGTGACCTGCTATACATTTCCCTTCAGAATTTATTAGGCCGTGTAAGTAATAGGCATCATACTATTACCAAATTGTATTTATCAAAGTAAGTAGGGTTACATGAAAATTAAAACATCTAAAAGTAAAAAAAATTGTTATATCCTCTTACCAATCTTCTTACAAATCCTCCTAATATTAAAACAAGTAAAAGAATAAATGCAATCAATGTCTTGTAAACATAAAAGTGAGTAATACTTTATTTAGCATATAGGAAGATTTGTAGGTATGTTTAATAGGAGGGCTTAGAATTATTCTTTCCAAGTTAATATAATTAAGGGATGGAATGTTTAAGGAGAAATGCTATAGCATCCTATAATTCCTCCTAATCATCCTTCTAATTACTAAAGAGAAATAATAGTACAGTTTGAGTTCACTGAACCTTACACGTGGTAATATATTGATCATTCAAAGCATAATTTAAAGTTAAAAATATATAAATATTATGAAAGAACTCATTCAAACCATACTACGTGTAAGATTTACCATAAAGTTGAGTCTATATTAACATTTTTTATTACTAAATGAGGAAAAAAGGTAGATACAATCAATATTTTGGAATCTTAAAAAGTAATCAATTCTCTCTTCATTTAGCAATTAAGAAAATGCTTATGAGGATTTGCTTGGAGTATAAATCATTTCTCATGTTTAAGTGGGAATTCTTGTGGAGGGACACCTCATGAATGCACTATAAATGTTTTCCTCAATATACACTTTCTTATTCTCATTCTATAAGTGTTCATTTGGCACGTTATATGATAAGTCTGAATAATATAAAACTTAATAGGATAAAACTAATAGTATAAGGTTTGATAAACTTTTAATATTATATAGTATTTGGTGTAACATTATATAATATATTCTATTTTATATTATGTAATATCATCATTCATTTACAAATAATTCTAATATCTTAAGTAAATATTAAATAAAATAAAATAGTAATGATAAAATAGGAATTTTTATTAGTTATTTAAACAATTATCAAATATTATATTTATGTAAATATTTATTAATTAAAATTTAATTTATATTAAATGTTATTATTTAATTTATAGCACATATTCCACATTGCTCTATACCATATATAGATTTGTGCAATTTGATTGAGTATATTTCCTAGGGACATTTATTAGATAATGTTGATATTTTTAATCCTCCAAGGACTTTTCTTGTAAATATCATTATCTAACAAACTATAGATAAGCTATGACAACATTTATGCAATATGTATTTAGCTTATTATGTGTAGATAAGCTGATTAAATATCGAAATGTTATTACTTCCACTACTAGGGAATACGTTTCGTCATGATCTATACCTAGTCTTTATGAGAAATCTTATGCTATAAGTCGAGCATTATAACGTACAATTTCATTTTCTCATTTATTTTTCTTACAAATACCCATTTGTATCCCACAAGTTTCACACCTTCTAGTGTTTAGACTAGGTCCAAAGACATCACATTTTGTAAGTAAGTCTAATTCAGCCTACATGGCTTCTTTCCATTTTGGCCAATCATTTCTACATCAACATTCTTCGACGGTTCTTGGCTCAAGATCCTCATTAATTTTCATGCATAATATTTATCGTTACATTATATGCAAATATATGATTGACAATAATTACTCATCGGTTCCATCTTTTCTTATTGAGACACTATTGAGATCTCATTATTTTCAATGACTATTTTCAGGTACTCTTCTAGTGTTTCAATTATTCAAAATTTTGAACTATTAATTGTCTTTACTATGTCTCTATCCTCTTTAACCAGGAAGAGTATCATTTGCCTTCATAAGATCATTTTCCCTCTTTGCCCCTCATTTTTTTAGGACTTTCATTTGAATATACCAAGCTTCTAACGTGCAATTTTTTCATTAACTAATTGTCCATCAAGGAATTTTGGGGCCTTTTTAACTTTAGTTAACTCATGACTCATTTGTTATCCATAATTCAATCAACTAATCTAATTCTTTTGGCCCTCCTGGGAGGCCATTTCTAGTCTTATAATATCCTGGCTCACCAAATTCTATACATTGCAAGTGTTTTCAACTCTAGAATGCATAATGAATGCCATTATAATTTGTATATTCTATGTCATTGCCATTAATGATGGCATAAATGAGTTAATACTAATTTGAATTTCGCCATAAAATATTCTAAAATAGAATAATCCTGATGCATTCTTACTACTCTTCCTAATGTTGGATACATTATTTATCATCGAATTGACAATATATAAATTGAGCCTTATCTCCCATTTGTATTTCAATACATTTGACTATAAGGGAGGATCATATCCAACATATATCCCCAATTTTCTTTGAGATCCCATTTGGAGAGATAAGATTGGCCAATTAGGACATATATTGCACCTCCAAAATTTTTAAATGGAAACTATTAGGCCGCAAGCCAAAATAATTATACGGATAGAATTAATGGCAATTTGTTAGCCTTATACAAATAAATGTTATGATATATAAAATAGCATGCTCCCAACTAAAAATTAGTAGATTTGTTCCATGAGCAAGCAGTTTAACAATTAATTGAAAGTCTTTTATAAGTTAATCATGTTAGTCAACTCTTTCTATATATGAACATGAATCACTGAATGTTCAACATTTATAATATTGGCTTGCAAGCAATAAGAGCTTGAGAAATAAATTCACCAGAACCATCAAGATATTATTTTGATTGGATTATCAAAATATTATGATCTTAATAAACTAATTTGCACAAATAATATCGCAAGCTTCATGTTGCAAGATCATAATGAGCACACATGTAACTTTTTTATAGATGCATCTAATAAAATCATAAAATATTTGAAAAGTCTACATAATGGCTGAATTGATCAACATATATCATCTTAAATTCCTTTTGGGAATTTAATAGATTTAAATCCAATATTTGATAGTGAATGTCATATAATTAATTTGCTTTAAGAACATACAACACAATAAAACTCATTAGAATAAAGAATCTTCTATTTCTTCAATGAATTCCCTTGAGTTCTTAGAAATTATTTATATCATTATTACTCAAGATGTTCTATCTGGTCATGCCAAAAGATAAAATCATTTGGGCTAGTAAATTTCTAGGTTACTACATGTTATTCAATTGTACCCAAATTAGTGTACTATAGACTAAAAGAAAATGCAAACAAATTTTCTAAGGCAACTTTCTTATGTGAAACATAAATATTTGTGATATGGAGGTACTCATTATTTCTCTTATTCATCATCTCAATATGATATCCATTTCAGTGAATATCTTTGAAATTCGTAAATTTCTTTATGACTTGATAGCTAGTAGTGTATCATTTACATTTCTTAACAACATAGTTGCTCTTCTAGAGCCTTATTTCATTTTGCTACCAAGATAATAACATTTATAATTATGTTTCTTCAAGAAACATAATAGGGTTTCTGGAACTTTTGATCATCTTTGTACAACTAATAATTGTACTAACATTTTCTTTTCTCCATACTATGATTAAAATATCATGATATGTCATAAAATAGTCAACATATCACACAATTAAAATGAAGCTTGTCATATATAATCATATCACAAAAATAAATCAGTAACAATCATGACATTTTTAATGTTGTAGTAATATAAATACATATATGACAATAGTATCACAAAAGTATCATTATCATGTGATATGATTAATCACAACAATATATAACATTATCTCATGACATATTTTGTTATGATATATAATTAAAATAATAAAGTAAGTGATATATTAAATCTTAATATCACATAAAAATATAATTGATAGTTATGGAATATGTCACAAATAGCGTAATTATTTTTATTCATTATTGAGGGTACAACTAGATACTAAAAGTTTTTTTCAAATAAAATATTCCTAAAAAATTGTATTAAATGATACATCTAATAAAAACTTTTATTATTAAATCATGGGATCAATATTTTCTATAGGATCTGCAAAGAAAAAAAAAAACCAAATGACTTATTAATCATGATATGGTTGTATAATGTATCTTTAAAAACAAAATATATTCGCATTAGGTTTTTTGTCTCAATGTACGACAGGTACATAACAAATTTACTTTGATGCCATAATAATAGCATTTATGACATTCACTTAAGGAACATTGCCACTTCTTGAGATTATAATTTGTTACATTCACTTTGGGAAATGAAAAAGAGCCAATTGAGCAAGCTTTATGATTTTTTCTTGAACAATTCACTATTTTATATTAGCCATAAGAAGGCATATAATCAATTCATATATCATATATTGAAAACAATTTTCTTGTCATTATTACTCTAGGAGCACATTTGAGGCATTATAAGTCAAAAATATGTTTCCAACATATGTTTAGTGGTAATGCAACCACAAGTGCTATCATGACAAATTTTTTTTAGTATATTACTATTTTTTCTAAATGGGCATACATCTTCATATTCTATCAAAAGATCAGCAGGATCTTTACAAATATTTAGATTTAATTCTTCCTGAGATAGCAAAAAAGGAAAGTAAATAAACTCATTATATTATTTTCTAGGAGAACATGAGTACTTAACTTGAAATGAAAAAAGATTAAAAAATGCTCAGAATTATCTTAGTGTTTACATTCTCTTTAGGGAATATAAAATATGAAAATATTTACAGTGAATATACTATTATATAATGATTCATTTATCTCATTTTAATATATCAAGGTTAAATTTTATACTTTATAATAAATATTACAAATTAATAAATATATTGATTTAAATATAATGTATCATATTATATATATATATATATATATATTATCAATAGCTACTAAAATTATATAGTAATTAATCAATATTATATATTAATTAATTAATTGATAATTAGGAGTATATAAGTAAAGTAACATAACTTATCTTATTTAAACTTTTCCCAAACACTTATATTTTAAAAAATAAACTATATAATTTAAAACTAATTTTGATTATTTATTTATTTTATTTATCACTAATTATTTTAAATAATCTCAATATATAAGGTTATCAAAATAATATACAATATTTTCACTATGTAGATTTCAGCATAAATTGTCTAGATATTAAAAATAATTATTATGAATATTTAAATTATATAGATTAACGATAGTAAACTAATGATATATAATAATTATGATTATAATTTTTAAAAAAATATTAATTATTAAAGTTATGACATTTGTAGGCTCTAAATTACTCTAGAAGCTACACCTAGAAAATCAAAAAGAGTGTTGAATATTAGTATTATAGTAATTAAATGCCAATAAGTTTTAAATATATTTAATTTTTATAGTGCAATCATACTATTAAATACTGATGATTATAAATGATATTATAATAATATGCCATAATTGTAGTTTTATTTTTTCAAAAAAATAATTAATGATTAACTTTTAAAACTGTGGGTCTTAAATCATTCTCGTTTAACACTGAAAATCTTTTCCTTATAAAATCTAAAATATTATTATTATAAATAAATAGATTATAGATTAGAGAAATTACCACAGAATAAAACCTTCCAAATATAGATCTATAAAATAGCCAATTAGGATATTTAGTCCAACATACTAATATTCGGAACTCATTAGGCTCTAATTAATCTTTTTTTTTAAATGGAAATTGTAGAATTAACTTGCTGTAGAACTAATAAAGTCTCTCAATACTATTTACTTATCCACATGATTCTAACTTGTGACATTATTTAAAGAAAGTAGAAGTCAAATTAGAGTTAGTGTTAATTTTAGTCCCTAATTTTACATGATTCATTTTAATATCTGATATTTAAAATAAGTCAAGTTAGTACCTAATATTGTAAAACGTGATTTGTGTTAGTCCATTAACCCTATTTTATTTAACATTCTATTAATTAAATCATGATATGTAATATTAAGTGATACTTTGACATGCCTTATACAATATGAAGTATAATTAAGTTTAAAATGACTCAAATATTGTATCTAAAATTACATAAAATGAGTAATTTAAATCTTATTTTCAAGTCATAAAATGACTCATTTTGTATTATTTTAGATACTAAAATGATTTATTTTAAATTTTATTATACTTCAAATAACATATGGTATGTTAAGATATTACTTAACGTTACACATTTTTATTTAATTGATAAAATAAAAGTAGAATAAAGGACAAACTTAACTCACATTTTATAATATTAGGATGATCAATTTGACTTATTTTAAAAGTTAGTCACTAATTAAAATGACTCATGAATTTTAAAATTAGGCACTAAAATAAATATTAATTTGTTAAATTATTTAGGTTAATTAAATTTTGGTAAATAGTGAATCAGAAGTGAGTTATTTAAATTAAATTTTATGCATATTTCAATTTTTTATTAACCAGCCATCGGTAAATATCATTATAAACGCTTGCAAAACTTTTAAGAGTGACTTCGACAATGAACTAATTTTTCCTTCTAACCGAAGAAAGAAAAGTTCTTCAAAGCCGGAATTCAGATGCACAGAAATCAATTTAAAGTTTTAATATATACATAAAAGAGAGGAGATGTCCCAAAGACAGTGTTATGTCAACATTTTTTTAATTATTAAATATAATAGATAAATAGGATAAATAAGAATTATTTTTATATTTGAGGATAATAAAATAAGTGTCTTAATGAGACACTTATTTTCTAGTGTTGAAATATTTTTTTTTATTTGTCGGAAAAGTGATGGACAGAAGTTTTCCATTGAATATTTGAACTTGTTTGGTTGGGTATAAAACGAGTTAAAAGACGACCATTTACTAGAAGCTTCCTTAAGATGCACCCCTCGTTGATAATTTCTTTGAAATCAAACCCAACCCATTACCAAAAAGCAACAGAAAGGGAACATGTGGAGTGGACAGCTAAGGAAAATAAAAGTCATGCCCCTGCTCCCCAACCCCAACGCCATTTTCTTTTTTCCTCTTTATGAAGCTCCTAATGCCATTTGGATGCTCTGCATCTTATTCTAGTGCGATGAATTATGAAGGGCGGTGTTGGTCTTAATATAATATGATTTTCATCGTAGAATCTCACCGTCTGAACCTTCAATGGGCACGTTGCACTTCCATATGAGTTCAAATAAAGTTTAGTTGAAAAAGAATAGTAATTCATATTTTAGAAAAAGAAATTTTAATTGAACACTAATATAACATTTGAATTTAAAATTCTTACTAAGTAGATTAAATATATTAAATTTTACACCTTTTAAAATTATTTGATATTTCATCATACTACTTTATTTTATTTTTGAAAATATAAGTAAATATCAATTTTTAAAATACATGTCTATTATTTTTTGATTTTTCTTAAATTTAACATGCTTGATTGTCAATATTTATTACATAATTACATCCAAATAAATTAAATTTATTTTCTATAACGAGTTATTAAATGGTATAAATATGCTAAATTTACACATTGTGTAAACGAATTCCTATATATATATATATATATTATACACATATTAGCAAACTTCTACTAATATAAAATTTCACATATTACATCTAATTTTTTTTAAGTATTTTTTCCTTGAAAAATAAGTGAGTTTTGTTTTAGACCTTAAAGGCAATATTTTTGTCCAAATATTTTAAAAATTATTTGATTTCAGTTCATACAATTAGTTTATCTTGTCTTAATTGTATTTGTTAAATATTGAGGTAGCTAATAGAAAACCATGATATAAATGACATATCATAACCCCATGTGTCAAAATCTATTGTAAAATGAGTTATAATGTCTAATAAGATGGGTTATGCATTGAGCAAATGAGTTATTTGATGAAGATTTTGACACATAAGACCATAAACTTTCACGTAGGGTTACCAACTACCATATAAAATTAGATAACATGATTTTCCATTAGTGAGGTTAACATTTAAGAGACAGATTAGTGTCAGTGACTTAAACCAAATAATTTTGTAAAAGTTTAGACTAAAACAAAATTTTTTATGGGTCAAAATCAAAATTTGCTAATTTTCTAGGAATAAAATCATATTTAACTCTAATTTTATTTTAATATGACGTATAAATATTTTTGTAGTTTCATTTTGAAGTATTTTTCATATGAATATCTAATTTTTATATTGTTATATCATTAGAGATGTACAATTTTTAATAGTTACATAAAAATTATGTAAAAATAATATATAATTAATTAATTATATAGAATGTTTTACACTTATAATATATTAAATCAAATTCACATTTTTAAACATAGAAAAGTATCTTAGTTCATCTGCGAAGTGAACTAAAATAATATCTTATTTCTTTGGTCTGATACAGTAATATTATAAACTAAATATCCATTTTGACCTTTTAAAAAAATATCAAAAGGATAAATCAGTCTACTAATTTATCTTATTTTTAAAACTATGAGAGACTAATATGAAATTAGAAAAATTAGTTTATCCTCAATATATTTTCGTGAAATCAAAACATGTATTTAGTATCTACAAAAAAAAATGTATTTAGTCAATATTATATTATATATCCAGACAAAATTTCTTTCCATATATATTATTTGTGCATATTCTTGGTTTATATTTATAATTAATTAATTCTCTTAATCATTAAGATTCAAAGAAGACAGGGCGATGGTGTGTTCCAACTTCCAATCCAATCAAGTACAGTACAGGATCAGCATGTATTAAGGCATTGTGGACCCCAGTTTTGGACAAATTGCAACTGCATTGGTATGTCTGGCCATCTTCCAGAAAACGACGTCTGATCCCGCCGTTTTCGTTTCAAAATTCACACTCAATAATAATGAAATGAAATTCAAATTGAAATTTCTCAACCTTTCGTACCTTATCATAAATAACTTTGCTCGGACGCTTCTATTTTCAAGCGAACTAAGCGCGTAGCGTGCCGGCACCGGTCCGCAATTCCGCCTCTGCTTGCACGTTACGCTTTAACCTTTCCTTTGTTTTTCCTGTCATTTTAAAATTCGTTGAACCTTTCACCGTTCTTACTGTGTATCTTTGACTAATTGTGCAACTTTAATTAGGCAAATATACTATAGGGCAGAGCCAATAAATTTAGAGGAGGGTTTTAATTAGTTAATATAAATAATATAAAATAAAAAAATTATTATATAAAAAGTATAAAATAAATTATTCTTTTTATTTAAATTATTGATAAATTAAAATTTATTTTATAATATACTTTCTATTTTTTATAATAAATAATTCAATAGTTTTTTTAGACATTTCTTAGACTCAACCTAAAAAATTGTGTATCAATGTATAGTTTAATATTAAAAAGAGTATCATAACAAATTAATTAGTAAGTAACAACTCTTAGAATTGAGTGTGTTTGACTCAAGTATTCAACCCTAGAAGCTAGCTCGAAGGTTGATGATTTTCCAAGACTTATAAAGGTTATTAATGTCTTATCTCTGATTTGACTTCTATAGGACTTTATTGAATGAATAAAAAAGTTAATAAAAGAAAATTTTTTAAAAATATATTCAAAAAATATTTATATATTTTATACTTATATACCATATATGTCACTACATTAAATTTTTATTATTTGTTATATATATTATATGTAAAGATAACTAATTTTAATTTTTTAAGAGGGTTATAATATAAAATATAGATCTAATTATACAATAAAAATGTAAAGTTTGGGAGAACCATGGCATTCGCTGCCACCTTCCCTCCACCTAGAGTTGAATTTGGTTTTAAGATTGTTAAATCAAATTATTATATTTGTATGAATTATTTAATAATAAATGTAGAAGTTATCTATATTTATTTACCTAATATTATAGATTGTATCAAAATTAAATCCTAATATAAAATTATTATCATCGTGAAAACATTTGATTTAATTACCTATAAGCTTGCAAATCCTATAAATAAAAATACTTAGGTAGATGATAGTATAAATGATGTATTAAAATTAATTAATTGCAGATATATGTATCGTCATTTTATAAAAGAGAAGAAACCGCCAGGTGCCATTTTGAGTGGCGAATCCTTGAAATCAGGGAAAGTTAATAAACTTTTATCATTGGTGACCACTGATTTGAGAATCTTCCTTTTTACTATATAGTATATATCATTTGAACTCCACCATACCCACACATAATCTCACATCCAGAAAGATAAATAATTCATGTTCCTTTCTCAGAACTATAATATGTTGTATCTTTTTTCTTTTCTCTTCTCCATTAGGATACTTATCAAGGGCTTTTTCACCAAAAGAAAAAAAAACTTATTTATGAATTTACAATTGGTCTGATGTTATTTATTAATATACACTAGTTTTTGAATTAATATAAAATGACCAACAATAAAATGATTTATTATATATAAATTATTTAGTTGTCAATTTATTGAATAATGCATTTTCCTATAACGATTTAATAGATAACTTAAATAATTGGTTAAAAATATTTTACTGAATTGCAACTTGACATTTGCCTAAGTAATAATAGTTAGTACTTACTATTTTTATAGTTAAATTATTTATTAAATTGTTGTACAATAAAATATGTCATTCAATAAATCATTTGACAGCTAAATAATTTATATTTAATAATCATTTTACTATTAACTGTTTTATATTAATTCAAAAATTAGTACATATTGATAAATAACATCAATTGTGAATTAATAAATAAGCATTTTTTTAAATTTTTTTTGGGCGAAAAAGTCGAATTGCAAGACCCTGAATCCGTCAATAGTCGCATATTTTTACCCCTCTTTCTCTTGTATATTTGCAAATTGCAAGTTGCACAAAAAAAGGGTAATCTATGATACGAGACTGTGACTACGAAATTTGAAGTAAAAAGAATGTTACCGAGAAGACCGAGGGAAAGAACGAGACGGATTACGCTGAAAACACACGCACATGTAAGGGAAAATCTTGGAAAATCACTCATCCATTAAAAATTTAGAGTTTAATTTATATATTCAGGCTTTTTTTTTTACAGTATTCAACCATATTTTATTATATCAATTAAATAGTTAAATCTTACATCTATTATATAAATTTAACACTTTCACTTTATACAAATTAAATCATTTATATTTTTTAACCAAACACATCCCTACATAACCAGATGGATCATCTAATTTAATCAAGATGATTTTTCAAAAAAAAAAAGTAAATATTTCCCTGAATACTTAGTGAGTACTTCACAAGTAAAAAGGTAAATTGAATTTTCTTCTGTCAAATAAATTAAAAACAAAATCAAAAACCTTTCAACGCCCTGACGCGCCGTTTCTTCTTCCCCTCCGTCTCTGCGCAACCCATTACTCTGCAGTGCGCACGTTAGCCACCTTCTCTTCGCACACTCTCTCCGCACCGTTCCCCTCTATCTCTCTCTACACTGTTCCTCTCTCAGTAACGGCGTAAACAACCACTCACAACCAGCACCATTTCCACCTTCTACAACAAACAACAGCAGCAGCAATAGCAAACGACACCGTTTCTAGGGTTCCTATTTCCCGATGCTATGAGTAATCTCCGCCACCGTCACCCTCAGCCGGCGCCGCCAGCTGCCGGAACTCCCGTCCGTGAAGAAGAGCCGTACAACATCATCCCCGTCCACAACCTCCTCGCCGACCACCCCTCCCTCCGCTTCCCCGAGGTCCGCGCAGCCGCCGCCGCCCTCCGCGCCGTCGGCGACCTCCGCCGCCCGCCGTTCTCGCAATGGCAACCGCACATGGACCTTCTGGACTGGCTCGCCCTGTTCTTCAAGTTCCAGCGCGACAACGTGCGGAACCAACGCGAGCATCTGGTCCTGCACCTAGCCAACGCCCAGATGCGGCTCACGCCGCCGCCGGACAACATCGACATCCTCGACGGCGGCGTCCTCCGCCGCTTCCGCCGGAAGCTCTTGAAAAACTACACCTCCTGGTGCTCATATCTCGGCAAGAAGTCCAATATATGGATCTCCGACCGCCGTCGTGGAGGCGCCGGCGGCGCAGACTCCGAGCAGCGCCGCGAGCTCCTCTACGTGTCACTCTACCTCCTGATCTGGGGAGAAGCGGCGAACCTGCGCTTCGTCCCTGAGTGCATCTGCTACATCTTCCACCACATGGCCATGGAGCTGAACATGATCTTGGAGGATTACATCGACGAGAACACTGGCCAGCCTGTGATGCCTTCGATCTCTCGCGACCGCGAGAGCACTTTCCTCGACGCCGTCGTGAAGCCTATCTACGAAACGATCAAGCGCGAGGTTGATAGTAGCAGGAACGGTACCGCTCCTCATAGCGCTTGGCGTAACTACGATGATATCAACGAGTATTTCTGGAGCAGGAGGTGTTTCGAGAAACTCAATTGGCCTATCAATGTTGGTAGCACTTTCTTTGTCACTGGTAGTGGTGGCAAGCGTGTTGGTAAGACTGGGTTCGTTGAGCAGAGGTCGTTTTGGAACCTGTTTAGGAGTTTCGATAGGCTTTGGGTGATGCTGGTGCTGTTTCTTCAGGCTGCTATTATTGTTGCTTGGGAAGGGAAGACTTATCCTTGGCAGGCTTTGGAGGAAAGGACCGTGCAGGTTAGGGTTTTGACCATCTTCTTCACATGGAGTGGGATGAGGTTTGTGCTGTCTCTGATTGATATAGGGATGCACTATAGGTTGGTGTCGAGGGAGACAATGTCGCTTGGGGTGAGGATGGTGATGAAGAGCATTGCTGCGGCGGGGTGGATTGTTGTCTTTGGTGTGTTCTATGGGAGGATTTGGTCGCAGAGGAACCATGATAGGCGGTGGTCGGCGGAGGCTGATAGGCGGGTGGTGAATTTCCTTGAGGCTGTGTTTGTTTTCGTCATTCCGGAGCTTCTGGCATTGGCCCTTTTTATAATCCCTTGGATCAGGAATTTTGTTGAGAATACGAATTGGAGGATCTTTTACATGTTGTCGTGGTGGTTTCAGAGCAGGACCTTTGTTGGTAGAGGTTTGAGAGAAGGTCTTGTGGACAACATCAAGTATACATTGTTCTGGGTTGTGGTGCTGGCCACGAAGTTTTGTTTCAGTTACTTTTTGCAGATCAAACCCATGATTGCTCCGACAAAGGCATTGCTGGACCTTAAGAATGTTACTTATGAATGGCATGAGTTTATTCATCACAGCAACAGATTTGCTGTTGGGCTATTGTGGCTTCCGGTTGTTTCAATTTATCTGATGGATATACAGATCTGGTATTCAATTTATTCATCTTTTGTTGGGGCGGCTGTGGGATTGTTTGCACACTTGGGCGAGATTCGAAATATGCAACAGCTGAAATTGAGGTTCCAGTTTTCGCTAGTGCGATTCAGTTTAATCTCTTGCCGGAGGAGCAATTGTTGAATGCGAGAGGAACGTTGAAGAGCAAGTTTAAGGATGCCATCCACAGGTTGAAGCTCAGATATGGGCTCGGTCGGCCATTTAAGAAGCTTGAGTCTAATGAGATTGGGGCCCATAAGTTTGCTTTGATATGGAACGAGATAATTCGTCTTTCAGGGAGGAGGATATCATCTCTGACAAAGAGGTTGAGCTGTTGGAGCTGCCACCGAACTCTTGGAATGTCAGGGTTATCCGCTGGCCATGTTTTCTTCTCTGCAATGAGTTGCTGCTTGCACTCAGTGAGGCCAAAGAACTTGTTGATGAGTCTGATAGGAAGCTTTATAGAAAGATATGCAAGAATGAGTACAGACGTTGTGCTGTCATCGAGGCATATGATTGTGTAAAGCACTTGCTTCTTGAGATTATCAAACCCAACAGCGAAGAGCATTCTATTGTGACAGTTCTGTTTCAAGAAATTGAGCATTCTCTTGAGATTGAGAAATTCACTAAAACATTCAAAACCACTGCGCTGCCTCAGCTTCATGGCAAGCTGATAAAGCTTGTTGATTTATTAAACAAGCCCCAGAAAGATGCTAGCCAGGTGGTGAATAACCTTCAGGCCCTCTATGAGATTGCTGTCCGAGATTTTTTCAGGGAAGAAAGGAAGGCTGAACAGCTAAGGGAGGATGGTTTGGCTCCAAGTAATCCTGCTTCAAGTCTCCTTTTTGAGAATGCCATTCAGTTACCTGATACCAACAATGAGAACTTCTATCGGCAGATTCGGCGGTTGCACACAATTCTTACCTCCAGGGATTCAATGCAAAACATCCCAAAAAATCTGGAAGCTAGACGGAGGATTGCCTTCTTCAGTAACTCACTTTTTATGAACATGCCCCATGCTCCCCAAGTTGAGAAAATGATGGCTTTCAGTGTTCTAACACCTTACTATAGTGAAGAAGTATTATACAGCAAAGAACAGCTCAGAACTGAGAATGAAGATGGGGTCTCAATCCTTTATTATTTGCAGACTATATATGATGATGACTGGAAGAATTTTATGGAGAGGATGCGGGAGGGATGGTGAAAGACAGTGATATTTGGACTGATAAGCTCAGAGATCTGAGGCTCTGGGCTTCCTACAGGGGCCAGACACTAACGCGGACAGTTAGAGGAATGATGTACTATTATCGGGCCCTCAAGATGTTGGCTTTTCTGGATTCTGCATCAGAAATGGATATTCGAGAAGGTTCCCGTGAACTTGTTTCAATGAGGCAAGATAGTTTAGATGGTTTTAACAATGAAAAGTCGCCTTCCTCTAGGAGTTTGAGTAGAGCAAGCAGTTCAGTTGGTTTGTTATTCAAAGGCCATGAGTATGGAACTGCTTTAATGAAATTCACGTATGTGGTTGCTTGCCAGATATATGGAACTCAGAAGGCAAAAAAGGATCCTCATGCTGAAGAAATTTTGTATCTGATGAAAAACAATGAAGCCCTTCGAGTTGCCTATGTTGATGAGAAAACCACTGGGAGAGATGAGAAGGAGTATTATTCTGTTCTTGTTAAGTATGACCAACAATTGCAGAAGGAGGTGGAAATTTACCGTGTAAGGTTGCCTGGTCCCTTGAAGCTTGGAGAAGGAAAGCCAGAAAATCAAAATCATGCCCTCATCTTCACTCGTGGTGATGCAGTTCAGACTATTGATATGAACCAGGACAACTACTTTGAGGAGGCACTGAAAATGCGAAATCTCTTGGAAGAATACAGGCGTTACTATGGTATCCGGAAACCTACTATTTTGGGAGTTAGGGAACATGTTTTTACTGGTTCTGTTTCCTCTCTTGCTTGGTTCATGTCAGCTCAGGAAACGAGTTTTGTCACCTTAGGACAGAGGGTTTTGGCAAATCCTTTGAAAGTTAGGATGCATTATGGTCATCCAGATGTGTTTGACAGGTTTTGGTTCTTAACTCGAGGTGGTGTCAGTAAAGCTTCCAGAGTGATTAACATAAGTGAAGACATTTTTGCTGGCTTTAATTGTACTCTTCGAGGAGGTAATGTCACACACCATGAATACATTCAGGTTGGAAAGGGAAGGGATGTTGGGTTGAATCAAATATCTATGTTTGAAGCAAAGGTTGCCAGTGGGAATGGGGAGCAAGTCCTAAGCAGAGATGTGTACAGATTGGGTCATAGGCTGGATTTTTTCCGGATGCTTTCATTCTTCTACACTACTGTGGGGTTCTTCTTCAACACAATGATGGTGGTTCTGACTGTATATGCCTTTCTATGGTGTCGACTTTATCTTGCCCTTAGTGGTGTTGAGGCTGCAGCGGAAGGTGACAGCAATAACAATAAAGCACTTGGTACCATCTTGAATCAGCAGTTCATCATCCAACTAGGACTTTTCACTGCCCTTCCAATGATTGTAGAGAATTCCCTTGAGCATGGGTTCCTTCATGCTATCTGGGATTTCTTGACAATGCAGCTCCAGCTGTCATCAGTTTTCTACACATTCTCTATGGGCACTCGGAGTCATTTCTTTGGCCGGACTATCCTGCATGGTGGGGCAAAATATCGGGCTACTGGCCGTGGATTTGTTGTAGAGCATAAGAATTTTGCTGAAAACTATAGACTCTATGCTCGTAGTCATTTTGTGAAAGCAATTGAACTTGGGCTGATACTTGTAATCTATGCATCACACAGTCCTGTGGCAACTGACACATTTGTTTATATAGCCCTGACCATCTCCAGTTGGTTCTTAGTTGCATCATGGATTATAGCACCATTTGTGTTCAATCCTTCTGGCTTTGATTGGTTAAAAACTGTTTATGATTTTGATGACTTTATGAGCTGGATTTGGTACAGAGGAAGTGTGTTTGCTAAAGCTGAACAGAGCTGGGAAAGGTGGTGGTATGAAGAACAGGATCATCTAAAGGTGACTGGCCTTTGGGGAAAACTTTTGGAGATAATCTTAGACCTTCGGTTCTTTTTTTCCAGTATGGAATTGTCTATCAGCTAGGCATATCTGCTGGAAGTACCAGCATTGCTGTTTACTTACTATCTTGGATTTGTGTGCTTGTTATATTTGGGGTATATATGCTGGTAGCATATGCTCGCATCAAATATGCAGCCAAGGAGCATATCTATTACCGGCTGGTCCAGTTCCTCCTCATAATTCTTGCCATTCTTGTCATAGTTGCTTTGCTGGAATTCACCGCATTCAAATTCGTGGATATTTTTACTAGCCTGTTGGCATTCATTCCCACAGGCTGGGGCCTGATATTGATTGCCCAAGTATTCCGACCATTTTTGCAGAACACTATCGTTTGGGATGGAGTTGTTTCAGTGGCTCGACTATATGATATCATGTTTGGAGTCATTGTCATGGCCCCTGTAGCACTACTATCCTGGCTGCCTGGGTTTCAGAATATGCAAACCAGAATTCTTTTCAATGATGCATTCAGCAGGGGCCTCCGGATTTTCCAGATTGTTACAGGGAAAAAGTCCCAAAGTTGACTTTGACTGAAGGTAATTTCTATTATATTTTTTAGTGGATTTTTATGATCAAATTTAGTGCCTTTGGCCTAGTTGTTCTCGTATGTCAATGAGTTAATCATTTACTTAAAGACAAGTTGAACAAGACAACGCTGTTGTTGAGCTGAAATGACATCCTTTTAGTTTCTGTTTTTCTCTCCTTGTGGGACTGATTCTTGATTCTGTCAGGCAATTACGGAAATGTTCAGTACTCATAAAGGCATAAATATATATGTGATTAAGCAGGCAATGAATTCCCTTATAGCTTGTAATAGCAACAGAAACAAATGATAAACAGAAGCAGAGAATATACTGCTGATGTATGTATATAAAACTCTGAAAGATGATGGATGATATAGAAACAAGTACAGAGAGTGAGGCCCTGAGCACTAAGCAGCTCAGTCACTCCTGTACTGTCTAACTAATTTCCTGAAGAGAAACTATCTCCCCTTCCTATAACAGAAAACACGTGCTACTCTCACAGCTTGCAGCACTCTCAACCCAATCCCCAAAACCATTAAGCCACTGGCCCAGCCGAGGGCCCACCTGATGACCCTCCAACAGCTGAATCACCCACCATTTTCCTTCCTAAACTACCCTTATATTTCTTCGTCTTGTAAACCTTCAACGAATTAGGGAATTTATCTCTAACAGCTTGTTCATGACCTGAACATTCAATTGACTCTTTCCTTGCATGTTAAATGAAGGGTGGGCAATGACTCCTATGATTCACATTGTTATCACATGAACCCTTATCTGATACTTTTTTTTTGTGAATTTCTGTGATTTTTTTGGTATGATCAGCTGGTCATTTGTTGTTGATATTAATTGTCGTCATTTCTAGAAATGGAATGCATTTTACAAGTCAAGGCTATCTTCCTGGCAATATTTTGACTTTGATTTTTGCATTGGTATGACTAAAGGGTTCTTTTTACATGGAATTGGAAGATTCCAACGATCAAGATCCGTAAAAACTCCAAGGCTGGGTTTATTTTCAAATAGAAAGTAAGTGGGGAATTGACTGCTCAAACAATCAATTATAATGTTTATTTTTTTATGATTTTATTGTAATTTCCATAAAATTAGTTTTCTTAAATATTTTGCTTTAGAGAATGTTGATGTATTTATGATATTGGAATATTAGAATTGAAGATCTTTCAGGATCTTGTATGGGATTAGAGAAGTTCTAGAAGATTACTTGCTTTCCAATCAACTTCTAATACGATATGAATGGTACGCCTATAAAAGTTGATATTATTTAGAAAACCAAGTGCTACACAGCCATTTGCATGAATAGCAGATGACTTTGAGTTCCTGTTAAAACCCAATATCTGGAAACCCAAAATATATATATATATATATCTATCTTTATTTAAAAGAAAAATCCAACTTATCATGATATTTGAAACATGAGGGGACTGTTTGGCCATGTCTCTACCATGTGTGGCCTTGTTTGGCTGTATTTCTTTTCTGTCCAATTTGGTTGTGTTTGACTTGGGCTGGATGTGTTTGGTTCTGTTGTTTTATTTGGCCTGAATACTCTGTTAGGTTTCACCTTCTGTTTTTTTTTTCCCTTGGAGTAGCTTATCCCTGTGTAGATTGCTTTGTTTTTGCTGCCTTTATTTATCTTAATGCAACTTTTTACATTCCAAACATTTTTTCTAAGGTCTTTTAGATCTTCTGTGTTCAAATTTGAGATCTTTTTTTTTTTTTTTTTTAAGCTTTCCAATGATGTTTTTGATGAATTTAGAGAAGTTTGGGCCTTGCTGTGTATTATTGCATGCCAAGAAATTTCTTACCCGCTATATTTCTAGTGGTGTCTTGCTCTTCTGCTTTGCAGCTTTCCTGCTCTCTCTTCTTTCTTGTCCATGCAAAATTCCAATCAGCTCATCTGATTGTGCATCATTCCAGCCATTTATTTCACCTCTCAGTGTTTGAGATGTCTTGTTTTGTTGTATTGTCAGGTTTTGATATGCCATTCACATGATGCAGTTTATGGAGCTAGACTCAGCAGATATTTATCCATGGTAATCTTTCTTATCAATGTATATGTACCCTATATTTGAGCAGGTCTGAGCCATTTTACGTTGTCAGAATTTGATTGCCACCACTACACTGCACCAATATTGTGCTCACCAGAAGTGTGTTTGTTTTGTGAATGCTAGGTCCAAAGTCTTCTTATCTCCAAAATATTGATATTTAGTTATATTGGTAAAAACATTATCTGTCAATAAGATGAAATAATGAACTGTCAAATCATTTTCAAATTGTATGAAATTTTATATACTTGATCTACTTGATAGTAATTTCAAATTTAATGGTTGAATTGATGAAATTTCATGTCTTAAAAAAGTTATTAGCTGGAGTAAGAATACCATAACTATATATATATATATATATACCTCTGGCAGCACTTCCATTTCGTGAATCTGTACCCTTCTGTGTTTTTGCCTCCTTTTGTACTTTTCGTTCATATGACTGAGTTAATTAGCTACCCTATTTTTGTCTATTTGTAGTCTTAACTAATCTTTCTACTATGTCTGCAGATTTGATTTTGGACTGATATGCAGAGGGGCGATAGGAGATGAGATGGTAGAGCTTTCTTTGTTCGTCAAAAATTCTGTGTAGTATAAGGGCTCTTGTTGGTATTGGTGGCTGTGATTATAATTTTTTTGTCTGTTTGGTTGGGGGAGAGGGGGGGAATATTACTTCTTGTTTCCCTTTGCTGGCCATATTTGTTATTGTAATTAGTCAATTCTCGTTCAAAATTAGTTTTTGGCCGGTGAGCGTCTGATTTATTTATTGCGTGCCATTACTTGCAGAAAATGGCTCATTGTTACATAGAATGATAGGTAGTACCCTGATGATTCAGATTTGTTAGTTTCTCGCTGTGCTAGGTTTTCTGGTTGAGATTTCTATTTCTCTTATCAGTGTTTACTTGGCTAACAGAAAAAGGTTGAATTAGGTAGAAGGAACGAAAAGGACTAGTCGCAAGTTGGAGGTTAATGTTACGTGGTGTCAGTGTAGTATTGTACAGGATTTGAGTTTTGAGATGTGTTATAAGAATTTTCTATTGCGTATGACAAGTGGAGAACCTCGACACACCTATTGATTTTGAAGGTTGTAAAGGTGCTATAGAAGTTTTTTATGATCTAGGCAGAGGACAAAACATCGCTTTTTTAATGCTATGCACCTATGGCCAAAGAGATAAAAGGACCAATTCACATAATCGAATAGAACTCAAAATGAGATTAAAATTTTAATAATTGAAATTAAAATGCAGATTTGGAGATGCAACACTTGTAAGAATCTCCAGTAAAGTAAGACAAACTGGTGGCATTGTTCTGTTATTTTTGTGCTACGTTGCATGTGTTACATTTTTTCGGACAGGACAAATTCTCATTGGTGAAAATTATTGGTGCTCTAGGTGTTAGATTTTCCATTTCTTTTTATGGTCTGAAGATTTTTAATGTTTGTATGTGTAGTGCCTTTTTATTTTCAGTCAAGGTATGCGTAGTGCCTTTGTTTTGGGGTCAAAAGGTGTTTGTGTATTTCTTTATTTTTAAATTTTTGGTGTGGGTGTTTGTGTAGTGCTTTAAGCATGTGGTTTGGTAGTTTCATGGGCCCAAAAAGACAACTGCTAGGCATAAGTGATCTTTAAATTTAAAATCAAAGAGTAAACCTCCAAGTTCAGCACGGATAAGTTAAAGAAGCCATCGAGCCCATCCCTCACAGCAGAGGTGCCGAGGAAGAAATACTAAACAAGGAAATCTGAAAAAGGTGTGGCAGAAAGCATTCCAACCAATATTCAACAAAGAGAAATAAAAAGAATGATGGAGCAGATCTTACACAAAAGGAGCGGCACCTTACTGCATCCTTGGTCTGAGAAAGGAAACAGAAGTTCCATTGTGTGTATATGAGGGGCGGGGCAAGAGCATCGGCCAAAATGGTGGACCTATGACTATTCCCGATTCTTACTAAAACTCAAGCCAAAAAGCCCCATTTTGAACCTCCATAGGCTCGTAGCCATGCCTCATCCATCTCAACCCACATACACAACACCATCTCTTACTCAACTTCAACTCACCCCGCCAAAACAACACAGCCAGTTCACATTCCAAACACCCCCCCCCCCCAAAAAAAAAAAAAAAAAACAGAAACACCATTTCAAAACACATTCCCAGTATTTGAAAAAAAGGGAAGAGAAACCAAACAAAAGGACAGCATTCTGTTTTACAGCTTTTAGTTTTCTTCTAATGAGTTGAGGCAGGTGATAGTACGGTGGCAGTGGCGATCAGTAGCGGAGCTAGAAATTTTTTACAAGGGGGGCCAACACAAACACTAGTCTATTTATAATATTAGAGAAATTATAGAGTTATAATGAATACACAAGTAAAATTGAGGATGTTGGGAGAGCCAGGGCTTATAGAGGCCCCCCCTTAGCCCTGCCTCTGGTGATGGTCGTGATGGTGATGAGGAGCAGGAGGAAGGTGATGATGAGGGATAAAGTTTTTCTCTTTTTTTTTTTTTGAGCAAAAAGACACCATTTTATTTAAGTATACCACCATTGTTAACATTTTCCATTCAGAGACCACTAACTAAGGTTGTTAGGAGCGAACTCCTACGTAGGAGCGGAAGGGAGAACAAGAACGTAAAGCAGAGTATCGTAGCATGGAGCATAAGCTCCTACTAGAATAGACAATTGCATTCATACAAAAATATATACGTATATACCAACACAAATAAGTAAAATTTTTCATGATTAAATAGTAATACTTCAATTAAAATGCAACCCATAAGTGTTTGACATAATTTAAAACTAAAACATTAAAGAACACAACTCAAGTATTCATGTATTAGAATTAAAAGATATCGAAAGTAAATCCATAAGGTTTTGATCATCATATTCATCATTTTAAATTTTAACCAAATAATATCTGACAAACAATCAACAAAAATATATATAAACAGAAAAAAAAAATAATCAGCACTAACACCACACTATAGCAACCACCCACACCTAAAAAAAAATCAGTAAAGCACTAAACAACACTAAACAAACCCAAGACTCAACAACATAAACACCGTATACAAACATTGTACACAATAAAAAATCCCAACAGGCTAGCACTCGACGACACACAAACCCAAACTCACCTTATCTATCACTCTCTTGGAAGACAAAGCAAAAAGTAGTGAACAGAAGTAGATGTGAACAGAAGGATTCGCAGAGGGGATGGGTATGCGATGGCACTCAGCCACCACCACTCATGGACTCAACCACTCAGGGAACACGAAGAAGAAGACCCGAAGCAGAATGGAGAAGACGACCTGAAGCAGAAGAAGAAGAAGAAGAACCTGATCATGACGCGCAGAGAAAATGGTGGCAAAGTGGTGCGATCGGCGACGTGACACCAACAGTGGCTTTGGGGGCGAATTGGCTTTGGGAGAGATCTAGTGAGAGAGATCTATGGAGGGAATGTTCACAGAGGCACGTTAGGGTGTTTTTTAGGAGATTGGGGCAGGTCGGGCTCCAAAATTTTGGGCCAACATAGGAGCGTTCAGCATATAAGAAGCGGCCGCTCCTAGCGCTCCTATGTGCTTGAACGGCGCTCCTACTCCAATGGCCAAAACCGTCCCTGACACCAAGAACGAGCATGGCACAACCTTTTGGGTTCGTAGGAGCGTGCGATCCTGCATTTTGCACGCTCCGCTAACAACCTTGCCACTAAATGTCTGACATATAATATTGTTAGGGACTAAATTGCCACTTTCCAATTGTCAATGACTAACTTGTCTAACATTGAAATTGTTGGAAATGAACATGGGGTTTTACTCAATAAAAAACACAGTGCCCTTGCTAACAAGTTGTAAATCATGGTTGAGACTCATACGGATCAAGGGCAAGCATCAACAGCATTGAATGAATCTCAGAAATTCTTAAGGAACCAAATGGCACGGCTAATCCATCAGATAGGGAGGACCCATGTCTGTTTTCTTTTCCCAGCAATGAACAAACGTGTAGAACATCGACGGAGGCGTACATGCATGCAGATGGCAAATGTAATGATCACTGTTTAAAAATACATCTCAAAAACCAGCAGGGCAAATTGGGTTACTTAGGTCATAATTACTTTCATAACTTCAAAACTTTTTGCTTCACGTCTCAGTAAACTTGTAGATTTTATCTTGCTTGCACGCTTTAAAATAACACTGTTTTGTAAGAGCATCTAATCTATGCTAACACTATATACTCTATTTATCACTCAGGTGAAACCTTAGTGATGAAAATAGGACAACATTGTACAAAACCAGCCATGCACCCATCAGTAGTCTTAAACAACAAAAGAAACCATATTTTCTCCACATTTCAATCTAGAGCTTTGATTTCCACAAATTTTACTGACAAATTTGTTTGAGACTTGTTTCCTTTGGAGTCCATCCATTGACTTTGGTTAATCTGCATGATTGTTCAACGAATAGTGAATAGGTTGATGACCTCTCCCATGGGACCATCCCAAAATCATCATGGAACTCATTCATTCCTCCAACTAAGAATTGCCAAACTAAAGCACCTGCTCCTGACCTCCTTTTCTTAGCAGATTTGTAGGTTATGTCTAAAATTGTTTTATACATCTTTTCTCGGTCAGATAGCGAAAAGTTCTTGATTAGGTCCGACAATCCGTATTCAGAGAACAAGACCGGCTTATTCAATACCTTGTCACCATCTTCAATGTGAGAAAGCATCCACTTTGAGACAAATTTCATATAGTCTTCAAACACTTCCTCTCGAAACCTATGCAAAAGTTTTAAGAGAAAGACATAAACAAATAAAAGGCAAAGTACAAAAGATAAACCTATCTGAAATTATTAAAAGATTGTGGATGTGCACTTCCGAGTACAAATCAAAAATCAGAAGGCAGATATTTGCATGATCAAATTTCAATCGAATTATTGCCGGGATAGTAAATCATGTAAAGAGATAAAAATAAGAGAAAGCAGACAATGTTCTATTCTGCAGTTGGAGTTCCCTTGAACTCCTAAAGTTTAGTTCCTTGATACTTGAATAAAATCTAAAACTACAGACATAGCAGTCATCCAATACTTACCAGTGATCAGGATAGATATGAACAGAGGTGAAATCAATATTTGGGATTTTGGAGTTCCTAATAAAATCAGATCCAAGTCTAGATGCCCACTCCTCGGGGTTGACAGTCAAACGCTTTGGATCATTAGGTCCGTAAAAGCCTTCAAGCCCAACAGTCACCAGATGGTTCTTGTCGATCAATTTAACAAAAGTTGACATTTCTTCTATCCAATCCTGCAATTCAAAGCCAATTATGTAAATTGTATACTCAGATATATACACAAGCAGCAGCAAAACCACTATCATTTGCTTCCCTACTAAGCGAACAAAGGAATAATGATCACTTATAACCTTCCCAGTTGAATTCAGTTGGAAAAGTAAACATCCTGTTACATTTAAGTTACTCAGGTTGAAAGGTTTCAAGCATTTTCTACATATATTTCCCGACATGAATTTAAAACTGACAGTATCAGAATGAGCATCAGAAAAAGAGCCAAACGTTAGAGAAGCCCCTTAATGATATCAAATTTGGCCAAAAACTTGTGCAAAATTGGCAAGCTTCCATAGGGGGAGAGGAGGCAGCAAAACATAGTTCATCAGAGATCATGATGATTCATCAAATAAGGAAATCGAGTAAAGAAAGAAGAAGTTTGAATTAGTCAATATTTCTTTCAACTTTGAATTAGTCATTAATATTGCTCACATAATTATTCTGTACATATTTGAAGGGGTTAAAGCACAGGTATAGGACTCACTTGGAGGGTGTCACCAGAAGGATCAGTCATGCACCGAGGTTCATTAATTAATTCCCAACCAAAAATGATGGGGTCATTTCGGTATTCAATTCCAGTAATAGTATTCTTCCTTGTCAGAATAGTCTGGCCAATTTGAGAAGAAACAATTAAATTGCCAGAAAAACAAGAGATAGAGGGTTAGCAATCCAAAGGTATAGGACAATAGATAATCATTGTTTTGACCCAGGCAAGCAGGAAACCAAAACTCCACGTGCTAAAAACAACAGGCATGGCAGAACAAGAGGGCATCATGCAATACAGCAATTCCTTACTTTCACCATTTATTCTCTATTTGAAAATTACTTAAATTTGATCTTAACCAAAACCTTACTCTAAATAGATCTATTGAAAATTTGATTTTGATAGAGCCTAATGGTGTAGATTCTGGATCATGGTATCACACAGATGCTAATGAAACTTCAGAAATGAGGTTTCATATTTTAATAGAAGAGAGAAAATTTTGCATTTAGATCATGTTATTCTTTGCTTCCAAAAAAAGCTACAGTGATATGTGATGATTCAGCCTCATGGAACATTGAAAGATTTAGCTCAATGTCAGAACATTTCTTTGTCAATATGCCATCAACAGGCTCAATTTTCAAATTTGAATGCAGCTGCACATGATTTAACTTTGAGAAAAAAGTGCCGGCTAGGCGTGCCTCTCAAATGCCTAATGGGTCTGACCAGCTAAGACTAATATACCTCTTGCTTGTCTACCATCTATACAAATCATGAGACACAAATCAAAAGTTTGGGCTACTAAGTTTAGGCATCACTAGGCATGCCAGTCCAAAAATATTATCAGTAGGCCCGTGTCTCTCCAAGAGAAGGAGGAGGGCAGCAGGGGGTGGGGGTAAAAGGATAGAAATGCCATACCTTTATGTAATTCTTGAAGTAACTACGGATTGATGGATCATAGAAGAAAGAGTCATTAGACGAGCTTAATCCAACCCCTTCTTGCCATGCCCATTTGACATACTGAGTCTTCCCACCATATGCATGCAAGTTATTCACTAAGCTAAGGAGCAGCCTAATTCCATGTTGCCTTGCTTCTGCTATAACATAGTCCAAGGCCTGTCACCAAACCAAACCCTCAGAATGGTTTTCATTTGTCATAGAATAATGCAAAATAATAAACTTACTACATGGACCACAAGGATTATCAGCAATTCAACATAAAGCATTTTTTATTTCTATCAGGCATGATGTGAGGGACAGATATATCATGACACAAATCTCCAAGAATATCACCATCAACTTCTAGAGGACCATATCAAAAAGCATGTATTGAAGGATCCAAAACTTAATAAGCACACCTGAACCTTTCAATTTTGGCATGTCAATTATAAGCTGATTTCAGTAATAACCACAAACACCATTTTTGGGACAGTTTCAAATGGCAATGATTAAGGATGAAGAAGAGGGAAAGAGAGAGGGACAACAGTAAACATGGCCTCAATATTCATCCCTGCACCAACAAGCATTCTAACTATCACCATCTTTCCACAAATTCTGCATAGTCTGCTCCCTGCCCCTAATGAATCTCAGCAATTAAATACATAAAGCATGATTTCCCATCACACATACAACCCCAGTTTTGGAACCCTCCAGACACGAAACCTCAATTTCAGGGCAAAAGAACAAAGAGTGAATGAGAAGCCATTGGAAAGAAACAATCAAAAGAAAACAAAACCAAAATAGCTGCCGTACCACACTACTAGACACTGATCGAAATCTAACTACGTAAGCATCCGCAATCAAGCATAGAAAAACAAAAGAGAGAGAGAGACATCAAACAAACAAAACAAAATAAAAAAAAGCGTGATGAATTCAAGGAGGAACAGCATGCAAGAAAAGCATGAAAAAAAAACTACAACCCTACAACGCTACCTTGAAAGCTTGCTCATTGAAAACACCAGGGTAAGTCTGAAGGGCATTGTAGTCACCATCATTGAAAGCCCATGTTCTGCAAACAGTGAGGCCGATCTTGGCCCCAGCTCTCAGCATTTCACGGACCCTAGGCCTTGAATAATCATCCACAGATTGCACCATTAACCAGTAAGAGTTCCAACCATTAATGTAGAAAGCTTTGTCATCAACCACAAACTGTGAACCATTCCTCCCAACAAAGGACAATTCTGGTCCTTCATCAAAACCAAACCTTATGTCCCCAAAAGACATGTAAATGAAAAGCACCAGTGATGCAAAACCGAAAATGGGATAAAACAAACCATTTCCAGCCACCATGATTATGTTATATTTTTCTGCACAAGGATCTTTTTTTTGTTTTTTTGAAGGATTTTTGAAAACCTGAGAAATTCAACAGATTGGGGAGATCACAGGATCCCCTTTTGGCTCAATATTCAAAGGGTCACTTTGTTGGTTCCACCAGGTGAAGATTTCTGAATGTGACTGATCCTAATACCCAAATGGCTGGAATGTTCAGATCTCTCTCTTTCTATTTGGGAAGATTATGAATGGGCCTGAAAGGCATGAGCTTTTCTAACAATCTAAGTGCATAAAGGTTGAAACTTTGACAGTGTTGAAGGTTGCTGTAATAACGGGATTTTATAGGGTGAGGTTATAGGCTTTAGCAGGAGTGAATGTTCATGAAATGGGAGAATGCTTGTGCTTCAAAGGTTCCACCCCACATGAGGAAGTAGGAAGGAAAAAGAACTGAAAGAGACTCACATGCCTCTGTTATTCAGAGAGGTCAAAAATAAGAGGGGTCACACACACACACACACTACGGTTGAGGACAAAACTAAAAAGTTGAGATGGTGAGACTGTGGTGATATGTTTGCATCAGAATATCAGCTTGTCTGGAGTTAGATCTGGGCAGGGGGAGTCTTTCTTCAGGTATAATATGTTAAGGAACTTGCCTTCGGTTTTGAATAGCTGTGGGCCTAAATTGATGTACATTCCAGGGCCTTGTTCATTTTCGCCAAATTAAATAAAAATAGGATAATGTTATTCTAACGCTTAAAAATGAGGATATATTGGAATACTCATTTTATAATAATTGATGTGACGAGGATTAAATAAGTTGAACCACCATCACATTTAATGATGATAAATAAATATCCTAATAGACACTCCCTTTTTAAGTGTTAAAATAATATTTTTAATATAAAAATAGGGTAAAAATAAAAAAGTTGATTTGGATGTATTATGAGTTAGGTAAAAATATTTACATATTTATTAAAGGGATTGCTAACGTTCACATCTTTATATAAAGGTTAGTAAGTTACATATTTTATTTTAGATAAAAATACTCAACTCTCCTTAATTAGCTTGTAACTATGGGTGATATTGTAATTTTATTTTATGTAATTGAATTATTATATTTAACTATTCCTCTCACTTAATTATTATTCAATTTCCTATTAATATTCTTTCCACTATTTCTCTCACCTTGATAATATTACTTCCAAATATGTTTTTTTTTTATATAAAAATTTAGAGTAAAAAGGTAGTACCTCAATCTAAGGCAAGAAAAACATTTAGACTTTAAGACTTATAGAAGAACTTATATTTACCTCACTTAAAAGAGACAAATGAGAGTTTAAACCTATGATATGTTAAATTTGATATCGTGTCATGCTACACTTGATCAACACCTGAAAGTCTTCAAATATGTAAACTTACTAGATAATTTTTCCTTTTTCACTCCTCCATGCATATATTTTTCAGATCCTACTCAAATAATCAACTTTTTACACCTGATTAAACCTAATTAAAAAAATCATATTAACTTTTTTACATTTTTTATTTTGGAAAAACATGCAATTTCACATCTTGAACGTAATAATCATATATTACTACGATATTTTTCTATATATATATATATATATATATATATATAAATTTAAAATTGAATCAAATATTACTTCTTTAATTAGGATATTAACAACAAATTTAAAAGCATATATATCCTTTTACATATTATACTAGGGATAGTATCTGTGGGCACAGATTTTGAATTTTTTGTGACAATTACTTTTAATAAAAATATTTGTAAAATAAAGTTGTGATATTAATAAGAGTTAGACATAGTAAAACTTTATTAGTTTTTTTTTTGTTTTTGTGGCAGTGGGGATAATAGTGTCGGGCAACGACTAGGGTGAAGACTATGTAAATATGTCAAAATGAGTCATGGCTGGTTTGATCTACCAAAATCATCATTTTTAGTGGGCTAAGTGAAGTTTTGACACGCTAAAAAATTTCAACCTAACCTACCCCATTAACTTGTGGGTTGGGCGGGTTGGTTAGACCAAGTCTTTTTTGAAAAAAATTCACAATTTATTAGTAAAAAAGTCAAAAAAGTGTGAACAAAAAATAAAAAAGTAAAAAATATGTACATTTACCTATACCATCACACTGTATAGTTGACACTATTCACTCAAAGTTAAAACTTAAAAATAAAATAATATCATTACTCACAAATAATATTATTGTTAGAAATATTTTTTAGTCAAAGTTAGTGTATAGTTGTTATGAACATTGAAAATTTGGATATATATAAATAAAAATATTTTTTAAAAACTTTTTTATTAAAAAAAATTCATTAGAACATTAAAAAATATTTTTTTGAATTTTTTTATTTTTTGAAAGTCGCCTAAAATGGATTACCTTTACTTTTCAGTTATTTTATTTTGAACAGCTGGCCACCCACCTTTTTTGCGGGCTTTTGATGGGATAGACCTAATAAGGTGAGCCAACCCATTTTGACAACTTTAAGACTAAGTCACGATGAAGGTCGATAAAGTAAAACAAAAAAAAAGTTGTATTTTTTTTTGTAGCTCATTGTTAAACGAACATCAATCAATATTGAGACATTCAATCAAGTTTTATTGTGTAAGAACCGAGACTTACCTATGATGATTATCATTTTTTGAACTCCTAGAAATGTTTTTTCCATTAACGGAATGATAGAATCAATTGGACGAGATTGGAAAAGAAACAGAATAAACAAAGATACCTTTCTAGCTAGCTTGTTTGGAAGATTATTAAGGAACGAAACAAAAGTTCACTAATCTTTAATTCCCTCACTTCACTCCAATGGAAAGATAATTTGCTTTTGAGGGGGAAGAGGGAACTATTCTCGTGGATTCCCTTTTCTTAATACCTCCGGTGCTTGAAATCTGTATACATATATAGATGTTCATAACTTTGAAACTTAATATAAAATCTCAAAATAAATGCGTGGCTCAAATTCTGTTTATAACTATTAGCACTCTATTCTAATAAATCTTAGTCTAAACCTTATTGCAAAGTAAAGCTTACCATGAGATAGCTACGGGCAATTGGGTCGACCACTAAACTATATCTATACCCAATTGTAGGAGGGGGAGGGATGAGTCAACGGACTCAATGAGTGAATCTTCACTCATCGCTCACATGAGACAACCAACATGTTCTATATATAATATATACCTGCAACAATTATAAAACCATTTGGTATTTACATACATACCTATATAGGAAAACACTCTCCATTCCATGTCATCACAAAAGAAAACATCTCTAAATTCAAAATCTATCATGAAATCATTTTAACCAAAGATGTAGTAAATCTTTTAAAATCAATAAACTTTGAATAGCTATGAATATAGTATAATAAAAAAAAGCCTCTGAATTTCTTTAGTTTTGCATATTAAATATGACATAAAAATATATTTCTTTGTTTTCTGGGCATCTAACTAGGTCCTAAATTTCTCTAATCTCTAGTTATGTGTAGTAAATATGACATAACAATATATTCTCGTTCTCTGGGTTCTCTGGGCACCTAACTAAGTCCAATTTCTCTATCTCTGAAAGCTCTTGATTCATATAACTCTAACAACCTAACTTTAGCATAACTTGGTTATGAAATCATGCACAATGGATCACTGCTTGTAGGCACTATGATTTCAAGAGCCCATATGTATCTGAAGTTGCTATGAACCATTCTAAATTTCATCCTTCTTAGTTTCATGAAAACTCTTGAAAACTAGTTTGTACATAAATCAAATAAATTCAAAAAATTTTAAAAACTCTCTAGATCTCTAAATCCATGTAACTCTAAAACTAACCTTAATATAACTGTGGCTATAAAATCATGTCCAAGAAATCACTCATTTGTAAACATTGTGATTTCAAAAGCCTACAAGTATATAGCCGTCAACTGTCATGGATCATATGAAGATTCGTACTCTAAAACTTTTATGACTAAATTTCTAAATCATCCCTCAAACTATCATATTTTTCAAAACTAGAAAACTCAAATATCGTACTTCAAAACTAATAGGATTCAAAATCATAAAAACTATGAAATCATCATAACATATGTATTCAAATTGTTAAATCATACTATGCTCTATGTTTGTCCATAATAAATTAACTTGATATTCTAAAAGCTCTTTGAAATCTCTTGAAAATGTGGCAATAACATAAACCAATAAAACACATTTGACAACTTTATTAAACTTGCTAAATAATGTATTCTAATGAATTCTCTTCAAAACATATAAAACACTTTTCATGACATGCAACAATCCAATTATGATCCCATGATTTTCTAAATCACATTTTCCATGCTACAGTCAAAATCATATTCTTTGCTAGCTTGTCATAACTTGCAAAATCATATTCTATACATATTATCATCTCTAGTCTCAAAGTTAGAAATCATAATGCATAACATACTTATAATGACAAAAAGATAAGGTCATGAGTTTGAACTCAATCACTACTTAGGGTCAGGTATGTGAGCACCACAAACTTGACCTTGATAGCTTGGAATGACATCAACAACTGCCATAGAGCAACATGGACCCATGACCAATCTCTATTAATCTCTAGACAACTCTAAAACAACTCCATAACATTAGGAGAGCACCCCCACTTGTCAACAATGAGAGAACCTTGAAGCTTGAAGGGAGTGGATTAGAGTGGGATTTAGAGAGAAGGGTTAGGAAGAGCTTGGGGTATATACAGGGGTAATGTGTCATTTATCAAAACTGTGTCGTTTTGTATATGTTGACATTAGGGTCCTTAGCAAGCTAGCTGAATTACGTTCTTGCTGCAATGAGTAATTCTCATTGCAACAAAGCTTGCACACCTAGGGACAACTTATCTCACCCACTTACCGCGGCAAGCCTGTTTTGTATAATTCTGGAGATTTTTACATTAACATGGTTCACAGGTCTGGGGTTCCCGAGCACTAAAGGTTGTGTAAGGCCTAGCCTAGGACACGTGGATCTAAGGTATCACATACTTCCCCTTTAAAAAGATTTGGTCCCCAAATCTGAACTTGCGTATCTAGAAGATCAAAGAGATGGAATACTTAATCCACACGAGGTTCAAGGATGGGTCTAAATGCCCATAACACTCTGACATAATACCTTGACTGTATTAGCTAATTTTTGAGGAGACAATGCCATCCTAAAGGCCACTACTTTGTTACCTTGGCTAAGGATGCCAATTGTCACACCTAGGTGACTCCACTTCCAAGGGCAACCCTTTCCAATCGAGGCAACAAAGGCTCCTAGGTGGATAACTATGCCCCGCTTCCTTGTGCGTGCTTGATCTCTCAAGGATGGGCATGCTAAACGTCACTTCCTTTCTTTGTTTCTCATTCTCTTACATCTGACCTTGATTGATAACATGGGGACTTATAGTCCTCGATTTCTAAACTTCTTCACCCTTTATGCGAGTGTCATGTATGGAAATCAAAACTACTCTATTTACATACTTAGAAGATGCAACAGCAAACCACATAACATTCAAAAGCATGATTCTTCACTAGCATGTTTCAACATTCAAAATCATGTTTATCAACCACATGTTTATACTCCCAGCATGTGTAAGTCTATCACATTACATAGATTAGTCAAACAAACATAACTTACTCTAGGATCCTAACTCATTTTTCCATGATAACATGCATTATCAATTCTTCATGAACTAGCTCTCTTTGCCTTTAGCTTCCTAATCCTTGATCAAATTCCTTCAAGACATTAAACCATGCTCACAAGTAATTAAGGTAGACAACATGCTTCTTATTACCTTGTTAAATCAATTAAACACTTGTTATCTTGCTACCATATTGCAACTCAAACATGATCAACTCCATATAAGCCTTTTTTCTAAGCATAGGTTAGGGGAAAAGAGCATGCACTCTACACGCATGAATTCCTCAACTTCATTATGCAAAGTATCTTCATTCGTGATTCAAAACTTCCCTCACTAAGCCACCTTAATCATGTACGTATAGTGCCAAACTTAAGTAAACTATCACATAAACACATAGGATTCTGTTTCATGTTCCACAACACTACATAACACCTTTACTCATGCCAATCATCACTAAGAAGGCAAAACATATGTACTCCAATGCATGTGATATTATGCACACAATTAGAAGAGAAATCACAAGCAACGGTCAAGGCAATCAAATGCAACTGGCATGCATAATGATCCAAAATTAACTAAGCAACTCCTATCGTGTTGTTTACATACGGGACATGCATACTTTACTCATATTATGTAACCTCACAATGGACATTCGAAATTGGTCAAGCAATCCCATGTCATGTTGTTAACATATTTTTCATGCATACTACATTCATATCATGGTAAGACACAGCCCTAAACATAAATCATGAAGCCTTGCATCTTTAAAATGGGACATACGGCATCCAAAATCACTTAAAACAATTTAAAATATCGAAACCAATTATCATTCCTATAAGATGCCTAAATGCATGATTCGGGTTTCTATTCGTAACTTTTCCTGCTAGCTCTAGGTCATTCTCATGCAAACCCTACTAAGTTGGGGTGTTAGATTTCTCTACTCTATGACTTGTAACTCCTTTAGATAACTGGCAATATTCCTCTTGTGTCCTCTCTGACTCATTCGCAGCATTGAGTGTGCCCTATAGGCACGACTCTGGAGGGTTTTCCACACATCTGGCAAACTGGGTGACCACAGTCCATACTAAACCTTCCTACTCCTGCTGGCCACTACTTTGACCCTTGGTTGGGTGATAGTGGACATGTTGAGGAGGCATTGAGGGGTGGCCCTAGCCAATGGTACCCACAGCGACCTCTATCTAAGCTAATCATTCCTGCTTGTGCTCCCTTTGATGCACTCCAACTCAAATGTGCTCATTGATATCTCTGATGGGTTCAAATGGCCCGCTCAAGGCACCATATGCAACTGAGACTAACTGACATGGTGCTGCTCGTGGTGACGGTTATCAAGTGGCACAACTCACTCGAGAGGAAGGGATAAGGATAGGAGGCTGGACCAAGAGTTCCAAGAAATAACAGAGACCTTATTGAACCTAGACATAGCTGATTCTTCCTAAAGGCCTCAAGTAATGCTTCGTTAATGCAAATGAGCGTGCTTCTATTTACATAAATGACGTGTTACATGTGGACACTTTCTCCAGGACTATGTAAGGAAATCTATGGCTCTGATACCACTTTGTCATAGCCCGATTTAGGAAACATGATTGGCACATGAGGAGTCTCATCCCATGTAAGCTTTCTAGATAACGTGTCTTAAATGCATAATTTATCATAATTTCATACTTAAAACGTGATTTTTTTTTAATCAATATATGTTTCTATTTAAAACATAATATCTAATTCATAAAAACTTGGAGCAGTTGATATGTATAACTCTAAACACATTTAATCATAATATGAGAATTTGGTTAACGTTTCGAAAATCGAATTATAAATACATCTCTAGCTAGTCACATAAACTCTAATCACAATCTATAACTTTAAATCCGTACTTGAAATCTATATACATATATAGAAGTTCATAACTTCAAAACTTAATAGAAAATCTCAAAATAAATGCGTGGGTCAGATCCTGCCTACACAACAACTTAAGCACTTTACTCTAACAGATCCTAGTCTAAGCCTTACTGATGTAAAACTCACCACTGGACAACTGTGTGCTACCTGGGTCGGAAATGAACTATATTTGTACCTGGAACTTGAGAAGGAAGGGAGGGGTAGGTTAATTGACTTAATGAATGTATCCTCACCCATCACTCACATTGGACAACCAACATGTTCTATACATAATATATTCATGCAACAATAATAAAACCATCTGGTATTTAAGTACATAGCTATATAGGAAAACACTTTTCATTTTAGGTCATCATAAAACAAAACATCTCTAAATTCAAAATCTATCATGAAATCATTTTAACCGAAGGTGTAGTAAATCCTTGAAAATCGGTAAACTTTGAATAGCTGTATATATAGTATAATAACAAAAGCCTCTGAATTTCTGGTTATGCGTATTAAATATGACATAAAAATATATTTCTCTTGTTCTCTGGGTACCTAACTAAGTCGAATTTCTCTTATCTCAAGTTATGCATAATAAATATGACATAATAATATTTTCTCTATGCTCTAGTTATGCATAATGGATATGACATAACAATATATTTCTGGGTTCTTGGACACATAACTAGGTCCCGAATTTCTATGATCTTTGAAAGCTCTGGATTTATATAACTCTAACAACTTGACTTTAGCATAACAATGACTATGAAATCATGTCCAAGATCACCGCTTGTAGGCATTGTGATTTCAAGAGCCCACAAAATATGTATCTAACAATTGTTATGAACATAGATTTAAACCCAGACCGAACTAGCCAATTCAACCTTAAACGGTGAACCAATCCTAGGCCCGTTCAGTTATTAACTGGACTACATTTAAATCGGTCAACTTTGGTCAAACCTGGTGACAGTTGAGTTGTAGTTAACTGCTGATGGAATTGAACTGAACTAGGTGTGAACCAACCAGGGGGTGCGTGCATGTCTCGTGTGAATGAAATATGGAATTTTTCCAAAATACACTCACAAAATAATCAAACTCTGACATGCCAGAGTGTTGCACTCTAGGCAAGATAAGCAACCATTAGGCTATCTATGCTGTTGAGTAACAATGTTTCATTAAATATATTTATTTCATATTTAATTACATTAACTTGTATTTTGATTCAATCAAACCCAATTTAATCGATTGAACAAGTGACCCATCCATAACCCATGACCCAATGCCTTCAGATTGAATACACCAATCCAATCTGAAAACTATGGCTATGAATCATACTGAATTCTATATTTTTTAGTTTAATGAAAACTCTTAAAACTATTTTGTACATAAATCAAATACATCCAAAAAATCTTAAAAACTCTTGGTACTCTAGAGCTCAATCCATGTAACTCTAATAGTCTAACCTTAACATAACTATGGCTATGAAATCATGTCCAATGGATAATTTGTTTGTAAATATTGTGATTTCAAAAACCCAGAGTATGTAGCCACCAACTGTCATGAATCAAATGAAGATTTGTACTCTAAAACTTTTATGACTGAATTTCTAAATCATCCCCATGCTATCATATTTTCAAAACTAGGAAACTCAGATATCGTACTTCAAAACCAATAAGATTCAAAATCATGAAAACTATAAAATTATCATAACATATGTATTTAAAAAGGTAAATCATACTTTGCTCTATGTTTGTCCATAATAAATCAACTTGACATACTAAAAGTTCTCTAAATCTCTTGAAAACGTGGCAATAACATAAAATCATAAAACACATTTGACGACTTTAGTAAACTTGCTAAATCATGTATTCTCTAATGAATTCTCTTCCAAACATATAAAGCACTTTTCATGACATGCAATAATCCAATCATGGTCCCATGGTTTTCTAAATCACATTTTCCATGCTATAGTCAAAATCATATTCTTTGCTAGCTTATTATAACTTGTAAAATCATATTCTATACATCTTTAGTCTTATAGTTAGAAATCATATATAATGCATAACATACTCATAATGACAAGATAAGGTCATGAGTTGGAACCCACTCACTGTATAGGGAATATGTAGGCACCACCAACTTAACCTTGAGAGCTTGGAATGACACTAACAACTGCCATAGAGCAACATAGACTAATGACCAATCTCTATTAATCTCTAGACAACTCTAAAACAACTCTATGAATATTGGAAAGCACCACCACTTATCAATAATGAGAGAACAATGACAACCCATATTCTAGAACGTGAAAGAATAAAGAGGGAAGAAGCATAAATCGATAACTAAACTCACCTTGAAGCTTGAAAAAAGTGGATTAGAGTGGATTTAGAGAGATGTGTTGGGAAGAGCATGGAGGGGTAAGGGTTTTGAAATGGGGAGAAGAACTTGAATTTGGGTTATATAAAGGGGGTGGGTGTGTCATTTATCAAAACTGTGTCATTTTGCATTGTGTTGACATTGGGAGTACTCGCTACAGCAAGCTCTGCATAATTCCTGAGATTTCTACATTAACATGGTTTACAAGGTACCAGGTGTCCCCAAGCACCAAAGGTTGTGTCAGGCCTAGTCCAGGACATGTGGACCTAGGATATCACATTTTTATAATTTCATATATTCAAGAATAAAAAAAAATGCTATTAAAGGAGTATACTACATAAATCATCAATCTTGCACTTGGCGACAAAAATTGATATAATTTATTGATCCAAACACAGCCTTCATCGCTATGATGATGCATGATTGGAAAGAATTCCAATTCTCAAGTATGATGGAAACCTTAAAAGGGAACCTTTTCTCCTTGAATGAATTTATCTCCTTTGGAAGCCAATTCTTATCACCACCCTAGACCACCACTAGTGACTTAATATTTAGCATATTGTCCAATAAAAACTTCAAGCAAGGCATATGTTTACCTTTGTCATATAAGAAGCTCATCTTTTACTAAATCATACCTCGATAACAATATATAAGGCGATTTAGAAGAGATCAGATAAGGCTCTAGATAATATGTAAGAGTAGATCGCTAATTGTTTTATAAATGAGAATATTTAGTTTAAAAAGGAACGATGATTAGTACGTGATGATTTGTAAATTAAAAAAAATATGATTTATTTTTCTTAAAATATTTAGTACATGATAAATTCTCTATTCCTATATAAAAAAAATTGATTTATTTGAAAGTCATATTCATATTAAATTAAGTTAAATTTATCAATTACCAAAACCAATTAGTGGTGTTGTACTTTCTAAATCAGCATTGATGTCAAAATTAAATATTGATCTTGTTGTTTATAATATACTTTTACTTTGGAATAATACTAATACTAATCATTTACATTTTAAAATCTGGTTTTATTACAAATATTGTAATGCGAATCATTTGCATCCTATTCTTATAAATTAAAAACAATATGTTTATCATCAAATTATTTTATTAACAATATTTTAGATTTTTACTAATATTTGAACCACATTCCTATAAAAAATAATATTTATTTGAAAATCAGATTTTAAAATTATTTTGGATCTTTATTAGCATTTGAATCAAAATAAGATTTTATTAAAAAAATAATCTTTGAATCCTATTCTTATAAAAAAAAATTCTAAATCCTATTTCTATAAAAAAAAAAGTTCATACCAGATTCCTATTACATTAAATATTTAGTATGCAATTATTTATTAAAAATGAATCATATTACTATAAAAATTGAAGCAATTAATGTATTTTCATAAAATAATATTTGAATCTTGTTCCTAAAAAAAAATCTGATTCATTTGAAAATCAAATTGCTATTAAATTAAATATTTATATGTGATTTTTTTATTAAAAAATTTGAATCATATTCTTGTAAAAACTAATAACACAATTATTGTCTTTTTGTGGATGAGAAATTAAATGGTTTAGTTGAATGACATGTCAACCATTTCCTTTTTTACAAAACTTAATTTTAGAATTATGTATATGATATGATTATTTCAAGATCAATTTTATAATACAAAATTATTATGTTATTGTTTTGAAAATACAAATTAATAGAATATTATACTTGAAATTTTGAAAATCATTGGTTTTCAATTAAATTATTAAATTATCATTTTTATAGATAAATCAATAGATCATTGTATTTAAAATAGAACATTAATATTTCTGAATTAATTTTTATAATTAAATTTTTATGTTGTTAATTTTTTTAAAAAATAAAAATGAGAAAATTTTAATTTCTTAATTTTTTAAAATAGTAGTAAAATCAATTTTATTACATGATCTTTATTAAAGAAATAAATTGAAGTACTATTAATTTCAAAAATTAAAAAAAATATGATGTTGGTAATTAAGGGAGAGAAATGTTTATTTCTTCGATGAATGACATATTTAGTTACTAAAATTCACATTTTCATTTAAGTTAACTAAGAAAAGATAAAAAGATTTTTTTTTAATCTAATTAAAAGAGTAAAGGTTGTTAATTTTCACCCAAAAGGATGAGCATTAAGATTTCTCATAAATAATAGTTAATTGAACCCTAGCAAGCTAGATATAGTTAATTATATAAATAATTTTAAAAGTTTAAGTCTTAATTATTCACTTAAGAAGCTAAATTTACATAGAACAAAACTAGACTATGGAAGACTTTTAATAAGCCATACTATCCTAATCATAGGCTTTCAAGCCATTTAATCGAAGTAAATATTCAAGTTAGTTTCTAAAATTCTATACGTGAATCATTTTGATATATATTTGAAATTTTAAAATTAATTTTTTAGTCCTTAAAATTACAAAATCAAGTTGGACCTTGCTTTGATTTTTATTATTTTGTATTCATACTTCACTAAAATGTCATGTTAAGTGACATACTAATGATAGATTGGCATCTTACCTGCTAGGGTTTAAGCATTAGGTATGAAAAAACTAGTGTTGAAAGTAGTCCTTATATCTCCTGCTTGTCTTCAATGGAAGGATACTTGTGGGAAAAAAGAGAGCTGAAATGGTTGAACAATAGGTTCAAACTATTAAATATGCCAAATATATTAACAATATTGCTTATATGTAAAATTTATATTTGGGAAAATTACGCTTATTCTCCTTAAATTTGTCAAATTCAACCCACACATATTCTCTAGTTGTCCAAAAAATAGTAAAATTTTGATAACGTCTCATTCTAAATATAGGTAAATTAGGGAAAGTTAGTGTAGGTCAATCAATTATAAGGGAGGTGGGTTGAATTTCAACAAATCTCAGAGATATGAGTGTAATTTATTTTTCATAGTATCTTACCTTTATCCAAATTAATTGACATAGGTCAAGAAAAATATTAGTTTATCATTATACGTTAATTAATGTGATAAATTAGAAAAAAAAAATGACGACACAATGATGAAAATAGGGTGAGTGGTGAGAGACTAATGTGATTTATATTTACAATTTCATAAAATAAAAAGTTAATTTTTCAAATTTCAATAACTGAAATGATTCCCAGATATAATTTCAATAAAATAAACATTTGTTACCCTTAGATCGGTGATATGCTTTCTTTTGAAAATTGTATATTATTCAACTTACCAGTTCCGGTTTTCATGACATCTTTTATTTCCCATTACGCAATGAACACAATCGAGTGTAGAATAAATGCAGAAACCAGTTGTTTATCGACCATAATCCCAATCAAACCAATTGCCAAAATCAGATGGTCCCGCATCACTTTCTTTATGGATTTGAGGTACATTCCTTTCATACTAGCGATTAACGGGGAAAATAATAATTTGTTTAACATCCAGTATTTGGAATGAGAGGTATCAATCTTCATTTGAATACTTTTATGATTATGATTGAATTGTAATAATTACCAAAGAATAACGTATGTTGTGCTAAGAAAAGTGAAGCATTTATTGGAAGGTCATCATGAGCGTCTTTTGTGGGAAGCCAGTAATTGTTCTCAGCATCTATCATTTATTTTGGCGCATTTCATTTTCAATGGGATCATTTTGAGTTTGGGATATCAACGCTGGACCAACCATAAGAACAAAATGTAGTTGTGATTGAGGTTGGTTGGGTAAGGTTTTTCGGTATTTATTTTGATTAATTTTTCAATCAAATAATGATGCATGGACAATTTTTTCAAATAAGTAATTTAAAAATTAAAAGTATATATTTATCAGTCATCACAAAAAAGACATCCACATATCATTATTTGATTTAAGAAATTGAAAAAATGGATATAACAATCTTAATATAATTCTACGATAAGCCAACTCAATTCAAGTTAGCCATATTCTAATATATTTTAAGTTCTTGTGATTTGGACACATAAAATTCATCAGTTTTGCGTCATGAATGTATCTGATTATCCATAAGCAAATATAAGAGCTAGATACGTTTGGTTAAAGTCATTTTCAAGCAGAAAGGCAAGAAGAATGTGAAATGATTTTTCATTGACCAAAGGTAGGATGGTTCATGCTTTCTCATATACGCTACGAAGTTAATCATGTACATTAGAATCATCCTTTACTAAGATATGGGTATGCACCTATTCTTCATAATTATATTTCCAATTTTCCTTTACTACATTATAAAGGTTTATATGATTATTAGCTTTCAGTATTGATATATTCCTACATAATTATACGGTGTTAGGATTATTGTTCTGCAACAAGCTGGCCGCGGTCCATGGCTATATTATAAAAGATAGAATCATTGGTTTAGTGGAAGACAAAATCCTTTGGACAGCTCCTTATGGCATTTTTAATTTAACAATATCTTAACGAGCAAATAATAGACACTGAGAATATATAGGGGTGGAAATAGAATTAAACTCAGCTAGATTTTAATTTGATTTAAATAAGTCTAACTTGTATTTTCAAATTGTAGTTTAAAATTGGCTTATTATTTACGTAAATGGCCATTTTATGGCTTTAATATGACATTTTTAAAAGTCTATCATAATCCAAAAACTTATTTAGAGGTCTATTTGATAATAAAAGTTTGAGATAGACCAAAACGTCTACTTTTAAATAGGATAAAAGACTTGTAATAGTAAGTATATTAAAAAAAAAAATTTAAGTAGGTCAAAATATTGCTATATTACCATTAAATTTATTAAATAATAATAAATTAGGTCAAAATATATCTAAATATAGGTCCAATTAAGTCCAACATAAGTGAGTTCAAAAGCTCCAAACAAACCTGATCTATTTCTAATCGATTTCTACCCTACCCTGGATGGCAATTGGAAACTTGAAGTTTATATCATAAGCAAAAAGGACTTTTCACTATGCAACAGGTAATCTTATACTGAGGATACTTCTAACCTTCAATTGTGCGAACCAAAACTAGAAGACTATTTGATTTGGGTTTTTGTATGAGCTGTGCTATGTAATACGAAAATAAAATTGCATAATTTAGATTTTTTTCTTGTCATGATATTGTAGATCACTGGTAGGAGGTTTAAGTAATTTCCAGCATGTGTTACATTGGTGGAAGATGATTGAAAAATTATGAGGATAAAACATAGATTGATAGAAAAATACTGAACATTCAGAATTTTTTTACTAGAAAACAAGTGCTAAAGTAACGGGACACAAGCAATAACTTTTGAATGAATAAGTGAGTCCTACTATTATATCCAACCATTACTATGTATTATGTATAAAATTCTAGTTATTTTATTTTGGCTGTATAGCATTACTCTAGAGTGATAATATATCTTCCTAACTATCAACCCAAAATCCTTCTAATTTGAAATTATACTCAAAATGGCATGAGATAATCAACACAATATTCAATTACTATTTAATACATGTAAGGGGATTTTGAATTAGGAGGATTTTTAAGCATACCGATTAAAAAGATTTATTATTTTTCAATAAACATATTACCCAAATAATTGTTAAAATATATATATGCATAAATGAAATGTCTTAATGACAACATAGAAAACATAGAAAAAGTTTTAGTAGTTTTTTCTCACAAATTAAAGAGTATAAAGTCTTGAACTTATTATATATTAGTGAATATATATATATATATATATATATAGCAAGAGATATTAAGACAAAATTGAAAACATATAAAAGACTAAATTAGGAAAAATAAAATGTAAGCGGTCAAATTGAAAAAATTGCCTCTATATATATGGTTTTTAAATATTTTTCTTTCCTTCTCTTGTTTCTGTTTTCTTGTTTGGTTAAAATAACGAGTTCAACAGTCATCTTCAAGGGGCACAACATGTCTTGACCACAATGTGCACTTCTATTTCAGTCAAGGAAGCTACACATTATGGCCTTTTCTTTTACTTGTTCTGCAACCCAAATCTCTTGCACTCACACCCCCCATGACAACAACAGTACAGCCATTTATTTCTCTTTTGATAGCTATCCATTGCAATGTATATGTCTAGCTAACTTTTTCAGCACCTTGGTTTGGTTTGGCCTGGTCTGGTATGGTCCATGAAAGATCACGTTTGACCATTACCTTGCGGGTCTTCAGTACAATGTCTAAAACAGCTTCAACGAAATTCCTAGTCCCTTTTTGCTTTTGGTCAGGGCGAAATCCTTAGTCCTAGAACCATAGAAAATAAGAAAACTCATGTGGTGGAGAAATCACTGTGCCAAATTTAAGGACCCCCAAAACAGCCAAAAGTCCAAACTATTTAACTAAGAAAATGGACCATTTTTGTATAGTATATCAGTTACATCAGTTTATTAGTCCACCTTTCACTTCCCAGGTTCCATTATTATTAGGCTTGTTTTCCTAAACCCAAGCCAAAAAAATCTATGGCTAGTCACAAATGGAACCAGAATGGAAAAATTGCAGAGAATAAAAAGGAGAAGGTCGGTGGATCTGCAATACATTTATTTTGGTGGCTCCATTATATATTATAATGGCCGGCCACAAAGGGCACCATGCCACTTTCCACTACATCGAAGCAAGAAACAATTAACAGTGTAAAGTGTATCCTGATGTAGGTGTTTAAGAAAAGAATACAGCCACTTGTCCATATTTTTTATACGGTTGATTCTTCCCAGATGATTAAATTATTTCGCTTGAGTTTTGGTTGCGTGAGTACTTCCACTCTCAATTTTGCATTACTGGATTTGCTTCTGAATTCATTCAATATAGTTAGTCATGCCAATTTTTTAATATGTAAATTCATGTCAGTCTACAATTTAGACATTTGTACAAAAAGCACACTTTAAGATTATCAATTTTCTAACCAAAAATGAAACGGAAAACAAAAAACAAAAAACAATATAATCATAGGATCACATAGGTATCTTGAAATCTTGTGGGTGACAAGATCAGTGTGTGCATAAAACAGGTGTGTTCCATTATAATTAAATAGTAAGTGTATTTGTTTTACAGTGTTGAAAAAGAAAAATTAATTGGAGTTCTGTTCAAGCAAGTGGATCTTTGCTGGTCTGTCTTGCTTGCTTGCAGAATAAGGCTGCAAGAAAAGAAGATCTGCAACAAAGCTTTGATCAGCTGAGCATGTGCAAGAAGACATCGATTCCAAATTCAGATATATTAGCAATTCCTATTTGACTTACACATGAATTCTCCTAACATGTCCACTTTATGTATGGATGTCCACTCCTCAATCAAGGTTTATGCCTCATAATAAACAAGTTAACTCTTTTTTTAAAAAAAAAATTGATTTGGATTCCATCTTCCAAGTATTAGTAATCAGCTTTTACTCTTATAAAAGGGCAGGTAGTGCACAAATGACAAGACTCCTATCAGATATGGTATAGAGAAAATAGATGTATGCAGCCTTGTTTTCACAAGATTTTCCTCTTAGGGTGTGTTTGGCTGAAGAGTAAAAGTGAGAGTAAAATTTACACGGATGAGTTAAATTTAAATATACAACTCATTCATGTAAATTTTACCCCCATTTTTATCCTTCAACCAAAGACATCCTTAAACACATCCTTATAGTATTTGAGCCAAAATAGAGCAAGGAAGAGAACTAAGACCAGTCAGAGTGAGTAGATGAGAAGTCTTTCTCCATAATGTTTGCCACTATTGGGAGATAAAGAATAAGGTGGTAGATATCTTTCAAAACAACTTCATTGACCTTAGTACTCTGCCAATGAATGGCAATGAAATAAGATACTGGTACTTGCTTAAGGTTGTTGTCTGCTATGACTGTAACTATAAATACCCAATCTGTCAGCAGTTCAATGATTTTAATGTTGCTTTTCTAAGAATGTTTCAACCATAACTTGACTTCCAATAGGGGTTATTTTTTAATATAACTTATTCTTTACTTGAGACAAGATGGTATCTCAGTTGGCTAGGCATGGAAGGTAAGGAACCACTCCTAGTCTTCACAATATGGTTCAGCTAATTTGAAAGGTCTAAACACTCTAAGCAAATTCTTTGAAAGGTCTTAAAAGAAAAATAAAAAGATTCTCAATATGGTCTAATCTTCTCCACTCAGCTGCCTAGTTTGACTAGAATACTCATACGAAATATTCCGTGCATCAAAATAAATTAACCAATTTTTCTAAATTGAGTTAGCAGACATACAAGAACAACTTCTGAAGCACATATCTATAAACAAATATAGCTCACTCTTGCATCAGCAAAACAAAATTAGCTTTGTAAGTCGTAAAATTGAATGAATCAGCAAGAGCATACACATTGAGATTTACCAACTTCATTAAGCACAGTTTAGCATCCACACAGCTCAGTAATTAACACTGTCAAAGTTTCAACTACGTAATCTAACTCCTACTCTATGCCTTAAAAGAAAAAAAAAAAAAAAAAGAGAGAGAGAGAAAGATTAAGACACTTTACCAAATCACACTAACCTTACCAAATCACACTAACCCAGTATGATTTTGAAACCCCCATCTCCAAATCTTCCCAGAAATCCCCAAAAACCAACCAACCAACCACTGAACCACTGCACCACTGCACCAAATCCATCCAATCACCACCAAAATTCAATCGACAACAGCACCACCACCACCACCACCACCTTGTCCATTCCTTCTGACAAGAGCAAAATACCCCAAAACAGCACAAACTGCAGCAACAACATTCCCTTCCTTCAACAAAATCTTCAGCACAAAGCTGAAAATCTCCCTTGTGATCTTCCTCCCTTCCACCACCAAATCCCTCCTAGGCTTGCCAAAGAAGGCCAGCAGGACCACTATGGTGATCCATGTCACAAGGACAGCAGGGACCATCACAACCAAGGCCGCAACCATTGAAAGCAACCCAAAAACAGTGCCAAGAAGCACCGAGGCATAGAGTGCAGGCCACCCAGATGATGATGACAGAGATTGAAGCTTGTACCAAGAGAGTGTTGACTTGAGGAAATTCCATGAAGAGACCAAAAGGGTGCCATAAACAAGTAAGAAAAGACATGCCCATGTTCTCCTCTTGCTCATGATGTTGAGGAGGAAGATGTAAGAGGAAGGTGCCTGCTTCACAGATGATGAAGTGGGTTGTTGTTGTTGTTCATCTTCTACTTTTGCCATGGGACAACCTCAAAGAACAGAACCTAACACACCACTCTCTTGTTTTAACCTTTTTTGTTTTTCTTTCCTATTTTATTGTTTTAAGGTCTCTGGTTCTTTTTTCAATGTTGCAAGTGCAATCTGGTCTCTGCGTGTGGGTCTGAGTCTCCGGTTACACTAATAATTTACTAGATACTTTGAGATTAAAGACATAGAACCCAAAGAGGCATAGAAGATAGAACCATATAAAAGGGCATATTTAAGAAAGATTTAGTTTGGAAAAAAAAAATATATCATCTAGTAAAAGCTGTTCTGTAATATAATTAAATATGTTTAATAAAGATAGATAAAATCAATTATAATTTTTTAAATTTTTTGACATTCTAATTATAAGTACAACTTAGTTATTCTCGAATGACGATATTTTTAATGAATCAATTTTACGCATTGCATACTATATAATATAAATAAATGATTTTATATATTTTAATGATTTTTTATATTATTATTTTTATTATTAACGAGGTGTTGGTTTAAATTGAAGGGGTTTAGATCCCTTAAGCATCTCAGGATTCACGTGTATGGAAAAAAAAAAAAACATAATTGGGAAATTTCGTTATCAACATTGACTATATTTTGGGAGATTAGTCTCTCATCTGTAAAGTAAGGTATACTAAAATTAAAAAATTATTATTTTTATAAAATTTATAAAAAAACATTTTTAAATTTTTTCTCAAGTATCCTAGCTAAACATAAAATTAGTTTTATCTTAATTAATTTAAGAGAGTTAATATTATATATATATATATATATATATATATATATATATATATATATTATTGATTTGTTGAAATCAATTAGACATTTAGTTAAATTCAAAAAGTCTTAATTTGATGTTGGCAGATATTTAGTATTTCTTTATATTGGTTTAGTAGTGGACATTAAAAGGATATTCAATTTTTAGATTAAGCTATAAAAAAAGAATATTTTTGCTCAAAATTACTCTTTTAAAACTTAAATATATGTATTCACCTCAAAAACTATTAACACATATATTTTAAATTTTTATTAATCGTATAATAATAAATAATTTAGAAACATTAAAATATAATTATTTAATATGTTCAATAACTTTGATGTAAATCACTTATCAAATCTGGATATTTAAATATATAGCTTCAAATTTACAAATCATTTCCTAAAAAAGTAAGATCAAAATATATCATCTCAAAAATAATTATTTAAATATATAAGGAGCGTGGTTCATTCAAAATATATAGTAGTGTTTGCTTATTTTCATTCAAATAGCTATATTTTTTTTTAGTTTTGTCGTGATGGATTTGAAGATAGATTTAGTTTGTAATGTGAATTCAAATAAGGTAAAGTAGAATTTGAAGGTGTTGAAGGATCATTTGTGGAGTGTCACGGATCTTCCGAATTTAGATGTGAGTAGTAGTGTTGACATGGCGCTCTAGGATGAAAATGTTGTTATAGTTGCTTTATAAATTATAGGTTAATGGTTTGATAAATACAATGTTCATTTAATTTTTTTGTCATTATCCAAGGGAGTGCATCCTTCAAGTATAAAACGTGTGTTATTGGAAAAGTATCTGTCTCTTCTTAGAGAATGAGATATTTATGTTATGTCAAATTTTCCAGCAAGATTCAACAATTTGAATTTCAAGATTACCTGTCATAAATATAAATTAACATTGATGCATACTACTTCTATGAAAGAAGTAGCTGGTCTTGATTTTCTGATGGACATGTTTGTTCTCAAACCTTTTTTTGACTTGTTATATTTCTCTAAAGTTAATGAGCATTACTTATTTGGTAAGTTATTTGTTGTGTTGTTTCTTTTTCATTTTTGGCTATATGCTAATATATGATATTTACATTCATTTCATTACAGATGTTACGGAGAGGTTGTTGGAAAAGATGGTCCGAAAACACAATGTTAATGGAACCCCAAGTAAATATATTAAACTGACACTTGATATATTGAGTAAGTATTGAAATCAATTATGTGTTAAATCTATTTTATGGGATTTAAAATGATAAAACAAATTAGACATTTACCTATGGAGGAAGAATAAATCACCAATGAGTTTGTGGGGTAATTTCATCGATGAAATATAACACATATTAATAATGTCAAGTGGAACCTATTATATTGATTTTACATTTTTTTTGGAAATTCAGGGGTGCATGATGTTGTTTTGTACTTGAATTTAACTTTAATGTGTTTTTTTTTCAAATATTGATATGGAAATGTATAAATGGTAAGAGTGATATTAATAATCAATGATAATATAAATAAGCTTAAAATAAATTCAACTTCCAATCAAATAAATAAAACAAAATTCTAATTGATTAGTATATATTGCAGTGAATATCAATTTTATATCAATTTTATGATATTATCCTTAGCTGATATCAGATAATCTGAAAAGAACCTTGATTTATATTCCAAATTAATAAGTTAATCTGATACACTTAATTGGCATTAACCCTAATTGACATCAATTTAATTTGTTAAGTTAATTATTTCAACAAGTATATATATTAAATCCAATTGATTCTAATACGACAACAATTTAAAATTTTAATTAATGAAAAAATAAAAAAATCCATTCATTGGTTATTTAATATGTTTTTAGTATCGTAATATTGCAATTATAATGTATTTAATATGTAATGTAAAATGATTCATCTCATAATAATGTAATTATCTTTTTGGGTATCTAATATGCTTTTAGTGTATGTTGTTTTATAAATATTGTACAGGTAACTATATTATATATTTGTTTTACTAAATTAATTGCATAATAAATTATACAAAATTAATATATTCTAATTAAATTAATTTTTTAATATATATATTTATTTTGTCAAATTTTGAAAATATCTAAACGTAAAATCTTGTGTATTGCATAGGTGCCAAAAACAGTGTGAATGAAAGTTAGTTATTATTTAAATAAATTTATTTTCACAATTAATATAAGTATGAGGTTGAATATATTTTAGGTTTCTAAAATTGGAGTAAATTTTGGTTTTGGTCCTTAAAAAATTTAATTTTGAGTTACCTGTAAATTGGAGTAAAATATAATTTTGGTCCTTACTAATAGAAAATCTATTTATGTTCAATATTGAGTTAGCGATAGAAAATCTATTTATTTTAAATGTTGAATTGATAAAATAATCCAATCCTACATTGTAGTTGGTAGCCCTATGTGACAAATGATAATTCTATATATCAACCCCCAGCCTATATTATTCAACCTAACAACTCATTCTATAGTAGGAGTTTTTTATTTTTTAACAAAAATATTAAAATTAAAAATTCTTCCTAGGGGGTTAGGGAAGAGGAAGATTGAGATCAATATAGGACCTCCTATTACAGATGTAAGAGACAATCATAACTATTAGACTATGGACACAATCACTTTTATAGTGGGATTTTAACCTATAAGATTATGATAGCCACGTAATATTCCTGGTTATAGTATAAGATTAAATGACATAATTTTTTGTTAGTCATCATGACATTTAATAGAGACAAATATATTTAACCATAATTACATTTTATAATTAATTTACTGGTTGTAATATAAGATTAAATGACATAATTTTTTGTTAGTCAACATGACATTTAATAGAGACAAATATATTTGACCATAATTACATTTTATACTTATTTTTGGAAATTAAGTATGATACCATGAGACTATTTGTAACACATGTTGCTTGCTTCTCATCAGGTTGTGACACATGAGGATATGGTAGAAGGTGATTAGAATGTGTGCGCCACGCTCCTGAGAACCAATGTCAGATTTGTTTAGGGTTTAGGTTAAGAATATTAAATATGGGATTTAATTGATGCACCAGAATTATTAAACTACAAGTAACTAATCTAAAATTGTTTCACTTACTATGAAATGGTAGGTTGAAGAAGGGAGAAATGATCAGAGAATGAGAATAAGTAGAGGAAGGGAGAAACTCTTCTATTTCCTGTGTATTGTAATGTTACCATTGGTCTCTATTTATAGACCCTTGAATACAATAGAAATTGAGTGATTTACGATATTACATTAATGGGCAATAAATGAAATCCTAATCAATCATTAAAAATGGTAACAGACATCCATAAAAATAATTTATAACATTCCCCCTTGGATGTCCATGGTAGACAATATGCCTCGTTAAAAACCTTACTAAGAAAAAACCCTGGGAAAAAAATCTTAGTAAGGAAAAAGAGTACATATATCTTTGTAATATGTATACTAAGCTGTCTCATTAAAAACCTTACCAGGAAAACCCATTTTGGGACAAAACCATGGTTAAGGAAAAGAGTACCACATATTACTCCCCTAATAACAACATTGAATATCTCGAAGTCTGCGCATTCCAATCTTGTATACCAACTTCTCAAATGTTGACGTAGGTAACGCTTTAGTAAACAAATCTGCCAAATTATCGCTTGAACGAATTTGTTGAACATCAATATCGCCGTTTTGTTGAAGGTCATGTGTGTAAAAGAGCTTTGGTGAAATATGTTTTGTCCTATCTCCTTTAATGTATCCTTCCTTCAATTGATTTATGCAAGCAGAGTTGTCTTCATACATAGTTGTTGGTATTTCCTTTTCTAGGCAATCCACATGCTTCCTTGATGTGTTGGGTAATCGATCTAAGCCAGATACATTCTCGACTTGCTTCATGAATTGCTAATATCTCTGCATGATTTGACGAAGCAGCGGCTATGGTTTGTTTTGTTGAGCGCCATGATATAGCTGTGCCGCCACAAGTAAATAAATAGCCTGTTTGGGATCTGCCTTTATGTGGATCAGATAAACCTATCTGCATATCCAATTAGCGGTGTCTATTCGTTTGAATAAAATAAGCCCCTCAATTGATCCTTGAAGATATCGCAATACATGCTTAACACCATTCCAATGCCTTCTAGTTGGACAAGAGCTAAACCTTGCTAATAAATTTATGGAAAAAGCAATATCTGGTCTTGTATTGTTAGCAAGATACATTAATGTCCCATAGCACTAGATACGGTACTTCAGGACCAAGAAGATCTTCATCATTTTCATGAGGTCGAAATGGGTCCTTATTTACATCAAGTGATCTTACAACCACTCAATGGATGTGCCTTATCCATGTAAAATCGTTTTAGGATTTTCTTGGTATAATTTGATTGATGGACAAATATTCCATTTGTCAAGTGCTCAATTTGTAAGCCGAGACAAAATTTTGTCTTGCCAGGTCTTTCATTTCAAATTCCCTCTTTAAGTAGTCCAGTTTTGGAATCTCTTCAGGAGATCCAATGATATTCAAATCATCAACATATACTGCAATTATAATAAATTTTAATTCAAATCTTTTTATGAAAACACATGGGCAAATTGGATCATTTTTATACCCATCTTTCAACAAATATTGGCTAAGGCGATTGTACCACATATGCCCTGATTGTTTTAATCTATATAAGGATTTTTGAAGTTTTATTGAACAAACTTCTCGAGAATTTTTATATGCTTCGGGCATTTTAAATCCTTCAGGGATTTTCATGTAAATTTCACTATCCAATGATCCATATAAGTAGGCTTAACTACATCCATTAGACGCATATCTAGTTTTTCATTTACTGCCAGACTAATAAGATATCTAAGTGTAATTGAATCCACCACGGGAGAATATGTCTCCATATAGTCAATACCAGGTTTTTGTGAAAACCTTTGTGCTACAAGTCGTGCTTTATATCTTTCAATTTCATTTTTCTCATTTCGCTTTCGCACAAAAACCCACTTGTATCCCACTGGCTTTACACCTTCAGGTGTTTTGACTATAGGTCCAAAACTTCACGCTTTCCTAGCGAGGTTAATTCAGCTTGAATTTGTCTTTCCATTTTGGCCAGTCATCTCTCTCTACATTCTGTGACAATTTTGGTTCATGATCTTCATCTTGCTTTATTATTTCAATTGCAACATTATATGCAAATGTGTTGTCGACAACAATATGTTTTCGATTCCATATTTTTCCTGTAGTGACATAACTTATTGATATCTCTTCATTTCTATCATTTTCAGGTACCTGAACCTCTTCTGGGTTTCATCAATAGTTTTGTCTTGGACTTTTTTGGATAGTTGCCTCCGTATTATGACCATCTTCATTAATTGTCCCTTTTCTTTTTCGAGGATTTTTATCTTTGGAACGATTGGTCTACCCGCTTCAAACGTGGCTTACTTTCATTTGCACTAATAGGTTGTCCTTCTGGATGGTAATTCTAATGGAACATTGGCAGTTGGTATATGAGATTTTGTAATTTTCTTTGGGTTAGTGAATGCATCTGGCAGTTGATTTGCAACATTTTGCAAATGAATTATCTTTTGTACTTCTAATTCACATTGCCCTATGCGAGGGTCTAGATGCGATAATGATATGTTTTCCATGTAATTTCATTTTTTGGCTGCTTATTTTCTCCCCTAATGTTGGGAAAATTGTTTCATCAAAATGGCATTAGAAAATCTTGCTCTGAATAAATCACTAGTCATTGGTTCAAGATATTTTATGATAGAAGGAGATTCATATCCTACATATATTCCCAATCTTCTTTGTGGTCCCATCTTTGTGCGTTGTGGTGGAGCAATTGGAACATATACTGCACATCCAAAAATTCTAAGATGGGATATATTTGGCTCCTAACCAAAGGCTAACTGATATGGGGAGAATTTATGATAACTTGTTGGTCTTATCCGTACAAGTGCTCAGCATGTAAGATAGCATGTCCCCATATAGAGATAGGGAGTTTTGTTCTCATAAGTATTGGTCTAGCTATTAATTGGAGGCGTTTTATAAAGGATTCTGCTAGACCATTTTGTGTATGAACATGAGCGACAAGCTCTTCAATTGTTATTCCAGTTGATATACAATAATTGTTAAAAGCTTGGGATCTAAACTCACCAGCATTATCAAAACAAATTGTTTTGATGGTATAATCTGGAAATTGTGCTCTTAATTTTATTATTTGAGCAAGTAATCTCGCAAATACCAAGTTACGAGTTGATAATAAACACACATGTGACCATCTTGATGATGCATCTATTAAAACCATATAATATTTAAATGGTCCACATGGTGGGTGAATGGGCCCACATATATCACCCTGAATACGTTCCAAAATGCAGGTGATTCAATCCCAAAACCGTGATGGTCTCAAAATTAATTTTCCTTGAGAACAAGCAGCACATGGGAATTCTTTGAATTGAAGAATCTTCTGGTCTTCAAAGGATGCCTAGTGAATTCTCAATAACTCTTCTCATCATAATTGTACCAAGATGACCTAATCGATCATGCCAAAGGGTAAAAGTATTTTGGTCAGGTAAACTTCTAGTTTACTGTAGCATAAGTTTCAATTGTGCTAATATTTGTATAGTACAAATCGGAGGATAAAGCAGGTAATTTTTCTAATACACATTTTTACCCTCAATAATGGTTGTGATGTGGAGATACTCAATATTCCCTTCATTTACAGTCTCAATATGATATCCATTTTGACGAATATCTTTAAAACTTAGTAAGTTTCGTTGAGACTTACTAGATAATAAAGCACTATTAATAGCAAATTTTGTTCCCTAGGCAGTATTATGTTAGCTCTTCCAAAGCCTTCAATCAATTTTGTAGTACCAGAAATTGTACTAACATTTGCTTCTTTCATAATAAGGGAAGTGAAATATATTTTATTTCTAAGTATTGTATGTGTTGTCGCACTATCAATTAGACATACATCCTTTTTGTCGGCATTGGATCTTGATAACGACTTGGAAACATCCATTATTCTTCATAAAAAAATGAACATCAATGAGAAATTATAAATAAAAATACGAACAATAATTATAAATTTAAAATAAAAAAAAATTACAATAATAAGAGTCTTATGGGAGAATAAAGGGAAAAAGAAATAAAATGAAATGAAATGAAATGCTAAAAGAAAAAAAATGTCCCTAGTACTAAATTCTCAAAAGAAATCTGCTACATCCAAATGTGTAGTATCCTTCGAGCCTTCTAAGTTGATTATGTCATTGAGATTTGCAAAAATATCATCGATGGGTTTAAGATTTGCCTAACATCATTTGCCTCAGCTTCATTGTTGTGAAGAGCTAGATTGGTCTCAACATTTTTGTTCTTCCCTTTGGTTGAAGCTTGATATAGCTTAACAAAATGTTCAGGCGTACGACAAGTTCGTGACCAATGGCCTTTCATTCCACATCGATAGCAGAAGTTCTCTATGCCTTTTGAAGGATAACTTGAAGCACTTTTAATTTTCTCTTGCTTGTAATTATTATTCCACTTTTGGTGATGAAGGAGGAAATGACCACGTCCATTGTGGTTACTCTGATTATTATGCCAGTTACCACGTCCATAGCCACGACCGCGAACCGACCATGACCGACGACCACGACTACGACCATGACCATGGGTTGCAACATTCACTTCTGGGAATGGAGCAGAGCCCTGGACGAGCTTCATGGTTTTTCATTAGTAGCTCATTGTTTTGTTCAACTACTAAGAGACAAGATATCAATTCAGAGTATTTTTTAAACCCTTTTTCATGATATTGCCGCAAGAGCACATTTGAGGCATGAAAAGTGGAAAATTTTTTAACAAGTCCTCATCGTGATCTTTTCACCACATAACCGTAATTGAGAATTTATCTTAAAATGAGTTGTACTCATTACAGTTTTAAAATCTTGCAATCTCAAGTGCATCCATTCAAAACGAGCTCTAGGCAAAATCACCGTCTTTTGGTGATCATATCTTTCCTTCAAATTGACCCATAATTCCAATGGATCTTTCACAATTAAATTCTGCTTTAACCCTTCATGAAGGTGATGGCGCAAAGATCATAGCTTTAGCCTTGTCTTGGCTTGATGCTTGTTTTCTTTAATAGTATCTCCTAGGTCTTTGGCTTCCAAATGTATTTCAACATCAAGTACCCATGATAAATAGTTGTTTCCAGTTATGTCGAGTGCAGCAAACTCAAGTTTTGTCAAATTTGACATAGTGTGATCTTAGCGTAAATAAGAATGATGAGAACTAATTTAATGAACGTATTATGAAATGGTAGGTTGAAGAAAGGAGAAATGATTAGAGAATGATAATAGGTAGAGGAAGGGAGAAGTCTTCTTTACTGTGATTGTAATGTTACCATTGGTCTCTATTTATAGACCCTTGAATACAATAGAAATGGAGTGATTTACGATATTACATTAATAGGCAATAAATGAGATCCTAATTAATCATTAAAAAATGGTAACGGACATCCATAAAAATAATTTATAACATCACTCATAAATTTGACATTTTGACCCTAGAGTTAGTACCATAAGGTGGCGAAGTAAAAATTGGAGGAAGGGGTCAAATTAGTTAATATAAAATAAAATAAATTATCATATAAAAAATATAAATTGAGTCATTATATAGTATTTTTATATAAATTATTGATAAATTATGATTTATTTCATCATTTATTCTCTTTTTCTCTTAACAAAGAGTCAATAATTTTTTTCTTTAAACATTTCTTAGGTTCAATATAAAAAAAGCGCATCAACGTATTATTTAACATTAAAATAGAGCATTGATCATAAATAACTAACTAGTATGTAGAAATTTTACTAAGTGGATAAAATGAGTAATAAGAGAAAAATCTTAAAAAATATATTCTAGAAACATTTATATGTTTCATACTTTTATATCATATGTGCTACTATATCAAAAAACTTTTATTATTTATTATACATACTATGTATAGAAATAACATAATTTTTTAGGTGATTATAATATAAAATATACATATAATTATATAAATGTGTAAAATTTAGGGGGCACCGTGGCCCCAGGTCCCCACTCCTCCCTTCTTAACACAAGCATAGGGATCAAATATGGTGTGTTTGTTTTAATTAAAAAAATATTATAAATCTAAATTTAATATGTAATAATTTTTTTAGAAGCTACTCTTTAAATTTTGTTAGAAAAGCTAAAAATAGATTTTTTTTAAATTATAATTATCTTTAAAAAGTATTTAAATACATGAAAAATAATTTTTTTGTGAAAAAATGACTTTTACCCAGAAAAATCTCATCCAAACATCAATGTAAAACTAAGTAATTTATTCATAAATGATTCAAGGTCATTAGGTCAATGTGCTGATGAAATGACTTAGTTAATGTAACCACGGATGTGATATATAGGTTTCAGTGAAAATAGACAAAATTCCTAAATTGGTCATTCTTAAATTTTATGTTGACTAAATTGATCCTTGTAGAAAAAAAAACCCAATAAATTCCTGCCAATTTAAGTGTTCGGTGTACAAATTGTAAAAAATTATTTGTTTATGTATGAATAAACTATCATAAACCCATTAATTCCAAGATCTAGAACTTTATGTTTTTCACATAGTTTGAAAGAACAGTGTGCACTGTTTATCATATATATGAAAAAAGTATAGAACCTATGGAATGAATAAAAGATAAAGGATAATGATTTCCCCTTTAACCTCTTCATCATAAGGTTAGTACTAATGTGTTATATTGACACTTTATGTTTCTGAACTTCTTTTTTAATGACCAAGTATTTCAATTCATATGCTTAGCACCTTTGAAATACTTATCCTTTTCTTTCGAAGAATGTTGCGGAATTATCACCATAAATTTTTAGCGATCTAGCAATATTAGTCATAATTCTAGACCCTGAAATAAAGTTTTGCAACGTTTAGCTGACCGTGGCCTTAAAGCATGCCACAACTTTAGCTTTCATGGTGGAAGCCAGAATTAATGATTGCTTCTCACACTTTCATTATATCACTTTCCAGCTAAAAGATGCAGACAACCAAAAGTATATTTCTTTAAGCCTACAAAGGGTAAAGTCTGAATCTATATATCTTATCATTATAAGATGATCAGATCTCCTATAAGTAAGCATGGGATCTTTCATTGATCCAATGTTGTGTTACTTGGCATTATCAAGCAAACCAACTATAAACTTGATATATAACCTTGTGCATGTTTGAGCATACTTCAAACCCGCCAATCAACATATGTATATGGAATTTCTTCCATTTGTTTTTGTTCCAAATCATTCTTTGGATATTGCACGAGACTAGTCTCCTTTCTATTGGAACGAATGATGTTGTGCACTTTTCCATTTAGAATCTCTTAAAACTTTATTGTTACTTTATGAGACAAGCTTGACAATCCTTACGATCCATTTCAAAATATTTATATTACAATCACATAACTTGTCTCACTTATATAATTCATTTTAGTTACTAGAGAGAAACCTTTAGTCCACTTAAAAGACAGAATCATTAGTTGTAAACAAGACATCATCAATATACAAAACGGGAAAATAAACTTACTCCACTGACCTTCAAATATATACATCGACCAATAATGGTGTTTTCCTTAAATTCAAAGGACATAATAGTATAATCAAACTTAAGATATCACTAGCGGGAAAGCTTGCTTAAGTTTGTATATTGACTTCTTCAATTTACACACCTTTCCCTTAACTACAAACCCCATTGATTAATCCGCCATTGATTAATCCATATAAACACATCCTCTAAATTTCCATTTAAAAGGCAGTTTTCACATCCATTTGATGTAACTCTAAATCATAACAAGCTACAAGTGCCATAATCATCCTAAAGGAATCTTTCTTGGAAACTGATAATGTTTTCTTACAATTAATGTCATATTTATTAGTAAAACCTTTGGAACAAGATGGCCCATGTAGCATTCCAAGTTACCATGAGAATTGTGCTTAGCCATAAAGACGATTCATTTACACCCAACTCTCTTACACTCTTCAGGTAACTCCAAAAGGTCTCATATGTCATTTTATTCCATCCAATTTTAACTCACATTTAAATGGCATTTAACCTTTAATCAGCATTATCACAATTAATGACTTTTGAAAATGAAACTGAACCATCATAAAAAACTCTATCCCCATATTCATCCAAGAAATAACCAACACTTAAAAGGCATAACCAACGGATGGTTCTCACCCTATCCCCATGTCATGACCCATTGAAAACATGACCAGCACATGAGGAATCCTATCCTTACTTAAGCCTTGTGATCATTGAGTCTCTCTATATGCATATTTTAAGCATGAAAACCATTTAAATCACATTTCCATCTATAATATAAATAATGAAATGTAGTTCTAAAACATTGATTTATCTTTGATATAAACCTCCTTGCCTCTCAAACAAAATCATCATAAATAATAATTTCATAATCAACTCTAAATCCGTCATCATAACACAAAACATACATGAGTTGCTCTTTATACAAAATAAAACCATGAAAACTATAGTCATGTAAATACAAAATAATCTGAATCATGGTACAAAACATGCAAATCATCTCTATGGTCCAGGACCTCCCGCAATGACAGGTTGTGAACACTGATTTTGTCCTCTTTAAACAAAAACCCAAAAATTTGCATAATTCATAATATAGGTGAATTTCTTTTATAGTCTTTGTATTTAGTTCTTTTGACAAAAAATTTGTTCAGCCCTTTTAAGAAAAAAAAAGGGAAACGGTCAATTGATGAAAAAATAAATAAAAGAAAAAGTGACAAATGGTTATAATGTTGTCTCCACTGAGTGTAAAGCAACAAACTCTCTTTCGGTGAATGAGCTGGCTAATGGCATACATAGAAGAGGGATTATCGGGGAGGGACCGAGAGTCACGAGAGGAGTTCGAGCATTCACAAGGAGGGAAGGCATAAAACTACCATTAGCAAGGCACCCAAGAGGAGGAAGGATCAGCATTGCAGTGCTATCATCATCTTCGTAAGAAAAAAACAACATTCATCCATCACTACTACCAGCCCCTCCCTAACTCATCCTATCATAACCATTACCATCTATCAATTTTAAGACTCAGTTTAAAAAATTCAGAAGAGATACAAGAGAATCATAAAAAATCTAGAAGGCACTAATAAGGTAATAGCACCAAGCAAAAATCATCATCATCCTCATATCATCTTCCTCAAATCATCATCATTTTCACATCATCAGCCTCATCATCATCACCGTAAACATCCTTCTCCTCATGCTCCATCATCCTCCTCAACACACCATCCAACCATCGCGTGAAACCACCCAATCGAAACCCCCGCGTCGTACTGCTCCTCCTGGATCACCAAAGCCGCGGCGGTATCTTCCCATCATCATAGCCGCGACTCTTTTCTTCCCGCGTTTTGCGGCCTCCAAGCCAGCCATCCTCCGTGAAGACCCAGTTTCGCAACCCATCCCCTCCACGAACTGGGCACTCTCAATCACGCACCGTCGCGACCAACCTCCTCAACGAGCAACCTTGTCTCCACCGCTCAAGAACCGGCGCCGCGTCAGCTCCCTTCTCTACTACAAACCTCGCGGTCTCCCCCAAAAGCAGCCGCCACATGCTCCCTCCCTGCTCTTGCTTCACCGGGTCCACCTCCCCATCACCGCAACCTCCACCCTTGCCACCACGATCTCACTCACCACTACTCCATGGTCTCGACCTCAACCCCCTTCGCCGGCCCTTTCTCTCTTTCTCTTCCCTCTACATTCAGCTCCTCTTTTTCCTTTTCTCCATTTATCCTGGTCTCTTTTTTTCTCAGTGTATGTGAGCGTGTGTTAGTTTTGTGTGTGTGTGTGTGTGTGTATGTGAGAGAGGAGAGAGTGTGTGTTAGTGAGGGTATGCGTGTGTTTGGTTTAGTGAGTAGGTATGTGTGTGTGTATGTCTATGTGAGTGGGGAAGGGAGGAGTAGATTAAGTTAATAAAATTAAATTTATAAATTTAGTTTAAGTGAAAATAGGATAAAATAAATAATGAGTTTTTGGTTCTAAGTTTTAAATTTTAGTTTTAATTACATTCTAAATTAGTGTTATTTTATTGAAATAAATTTTAAATTTGTTTGTTTTAATTTGGATTTATTTATTTAATTTAGTATTTGTTTAATTTTTGAACTTTAGACTTCTCATTTAAGATTTGGTTTAATTTAAAGTTTAAGATAAAAAAAAGATTCATTCCATTTTCGTACATAAGATAAATACTTGAGTGTTTGTTTTATTAAAGAAATTTTATTTAATTTATTAATTGATGAATTATTTTAATAAATAAATAAGAATTAATTGAGTCGAGACGGCTTATTAATTCTCTATTCGGAATATTTTAGCTGCGATAGCTTGATATTCAAAATTTCTTTTAAAAAAAACTAATAAAATCAATCAACACACAAATATTTTCTCCAGAACTTACGTGACTTGAGTTCCCCATTGCACAGAGGATACGTAGGAGAGTGGCGATTTCAATCCTGTCAAGTCAAAATCTAATATTTATAATTTTTGTCTTAATTGTAAATTTTTCATGAGTTTTTTTTTACGAGATATTTTATTTCATTTAATTTTCATTTCTTTAGGAAATATTTTACTTCAAATAAGAAAGTTAATTTAGCCGGGACGGCTTGTTAACTGAATATTCTGGATATTTGAGTTGTGACAGCTTATGTTTCAAATTTTCTTTAAAAGTATGTTCTCTTTCATATTTTATTTTACTTTTAAAAAATATTAAAATAAATTTTTATCTTATTTGTAAATATTTATAATTCATAAAAAATCTTATTTTCATATATTTAATTTAAATTTGTTACTTATTTGTGAAATATGGTACTTTGAATAAAATTGTTAATTTAACCGTGACGTTTGTTAACACAATATTTTGAACACCTGAGTTGTGAACTTGGTGTTTCTCAATTTATATTTTGAAATTTTGTTGTAAATAAAAATATAAAAATGAATATTTTGCAAGGTTATTAATAATTTGCACAAATTAATTAAGGTACCTCTAAGGACGGGTGTATTAGGGTGCGTAAGACTAAAATCTTACCCTTCCCTATGCATAACCGACTTCGAGTCAAATCCTGGTTTCAAAGATCAATTTTTAATAAAGCGGGTTTTTCCATGTTTTCCCAATTTAAATAAACTTGGTGGCGACTCCAATTTTAACAGATTAATTTTCGTCGTCAATTCGAATCCGTTGCGACAAGTCTATACAAAACTAAAAGAATTCTTCACTCCGAAGTGAAGCTCACTAACTGAAAGTATCTCTACTATTGGGGAGAAGGTAGTGAGAAGAACCTGCAATAGCTACTATATACTGTGAGGAAAAAGAAGAAGGGTAAGTATCATCTAAAAAACTTAGTGAGTGAATTCTCACTCGTAACCCCCTTCATGGGACAACAACCAAGATGCATAGAATAATAATAATAATAATAATAATAATAATAAACAAGCTCTAAAACATTTTAATATTTACATACATATTAATTCAAAACCATAAATTTCTCTGAATCATAAATACCAGGACTCTAAAAGAGAAACATGGATATGTGGTTATGCACAATAAGTGACATAATAAATATGATATAACAAATTCTCTAATCTATGTGGTTCCTTAAGGATCCAAATTGGACACCTAACTAGATTTGATCTCTGCTCAGGGGTGAGATTGTCCCTTAGGGATAACTTGGTACCAAGATTAATGTCCACTCTAGCCGTTAACTCACTGTCTATTTCTTTATAGCTACCGTCTAGTTTCAAAATCATAAATTTAAACATTTTCTCTAAAACCTTGTATTAGGCTCTACTTTGAGTTCAAAGCTCTATCATATAAAACAATATACTACTTTGGGAATCATTATCATAGTCATAAAATCTCTAATTAAGCATAGTTATTATCTTGCTTTTCATAAAATTATTTTAGCAATAATGGTCCCATGAGTTTCTTAAAACATACATTTCATGCTTTTTGAAAACCACAATTTCATAATCTTGCCAAAGCAAGAATAAATCTCTAATTCCTCTGAAATACCTTCTACATCATGCATTCATGCCACTATTTAAAGAAAATAGCTCTAATGATCAATATAAAGATCACAGAATTCAAACCTACTCACCTGGAGAGGAGAACGATGATATCCACACCACTGAGCTAGTGGAGCGGATAGCACAAACGTCTACCATAACAACCATAAATTCTAGATTAATCTCTAACAACCTCTAGATTGCTCTAATCTAACACTAACAACATTAGGGAAGCACCCCCACTTGATAACAATGGAGAACAACAACAACCCATATCCTAGAACATGAAATGGAGAAGAAGGGATGCATAAACCAACAGAACCCTTACCTTTGAGCCTTGGAAGATGAAGATTGATGTTGGATTAGAGAGAAAAGGGAGGAAATGTGTTTGGGGGAGAGTTTCTGCTGTTGAAGAAAGAGAGCTCGAGTTGGGATTTAAAGCGGTGAGGGATCTCATTTATTAAAATTGTGTCATTTTGGTCCTGCTGCATTGGGGTCCTGCTTAGCCTGGCTAAACCCCTAGGGACAGCTTAGTTTGCTCACTCACTATAGTGAGCATTCCTTACTACAGCGTTCTGTCTTATAGAATTCTGGAGGCAATACCAATTCTACATCCCATGGTTCTTCATACATCTAGGGCCTTTCTGGTAACACGGTGGATCCCAAGGGACCATAAGGCCATACTAGACTTGTCTAGTGACAAGTGTACCTAAGGTATTACATCGTAACATTGTTCTCTAACGATGCGCCTTGGGCAAAAAGGGCCACCATTCTCTTTCTTTCTTCAATCATTCCGATTAAGACAAGTGGGTTGGTTTCATCCTTCTATATGCACAATCCTTTGTACTAAACTCATTTTCTGAGTTGTAGATGCATCACATAATCATATAAAATAGCAGATCACCTTTCTCTTTAAAATGATATTAGTGCCATTTCATGTGGCTATTCCATTATTCGCTCATTGTTAACCATGAGATCAATTATTTATTGTTCTTCTTCATTATTATATGCAATTCAACAACATGAGGAACAACAAGTTTAAAGGTATAGGCACTAGTCAAAGAAACTTGTACTCTGTCTCCATTAATCTTCATATTTTATGAAGCTTCACTCCCATTGGCCTGTCTCACTATTCTCAATGAGCTAAACATTCATAATTTTAACAATTCTTGTACTTTGGCAAGACATTAAAATTTAGGGTAAATTATACTTATCTCTTTGAGGTTTGTGAAAATTCAACTCAACCCCTCTAGTTGTCTAACTTATCACTTTTGCTTGTCAAATTTTAAACACACCCCTCATTCATAAAGCGCTTTATAAACTTAACAAATGATATTTTTGTGATATTAATTATTTTTAATTAATAAAATTATAAAAATACCCTTATCCACTCTATTAAGTTTAAGGGTATTTTTATATTTTTATTAATCAGGGATAGTTAATATCATAAAAATGTCATTTCTGTTAAGTTTATTAATAGTACTCGTGAATGAGAAATGTAACTGTAATATAAATATTTAAAATTTGATAAGCAAAAGGGGTGTGAGTGTAAGTTAGACAATTAGAGAGGATGTGAGTTGTATTTCCACAAACCTCAGAGGTGAGTGTAATTTATCCTAAAATTTATATACCCTTTAGACATGCATGTAAGTGTTACATTGGGTTTAACTGTCAGGTTAAAAGGGAATGCTTGAAGTTGCAGAAACCTTGTTCAACAAATACATGATAACTTTAAAACGTACATCCACAATGATAAGGGACAAGATGCATTACTCATCATGCTCGTAACCATATTCATTAAGATTTCGTTACACCTTTATGATATACCTTTTTATTCTGTGTACTTGGCGTTATGTATTGAGTATATATGCCACACTTTTTTAGGAATTTAACAAATGGATCTGGGTGTTATCTAGTTCTACAACATCTTCCATAATACTTACCACCTCCATCAAATCCGATAATTTTCACTTTTTTGTCTAACTATTTTTTTCAACTTCATATATGTAAATTTTCAAGGTATTAACTACCTAAAATTTATCATACATTAGTAGACATAACTGTAATGTGAAGAATGATCAATGAAGTGATAAATTACTTTCCTTTATTGAAAGAAGTCACTGTTAGCTCCAAAATCCTTTAGAAAGCTCCAAAGCTTTAAGATTGAGTGACAACAAAACCAATTTTGATAAAATATTTTGAAAAAATGACCAATATTTGTTTGAATTTTTATAGTGTTTACAAGACAATTCTCGTAGACATTTTAGTTCAATCTACAAGTCATTTTTCACAATGTATGTTTAACATGATTATAATCTCATTCAAAAAGATTCAGAACCTCAATGATGTGAAAAATAACTCTAAGAGTGAATGTGTGTATGTTGGATACACAAGAAAGGATTTTCAAGTTTAGAAACCAAGTCCAAATCTCATAAAATAGTTCACTTGAGAAAGTGTTGATTAATGAAAAAATCCATTTTTCTTGAGCAAGTTGTGAATAAATTCAATCTCAGGAAGAAGATTCCTATCAAGATCTTGAAGAAATGAAATCAGGAAGAAGGTTAGAACTGAAAGCGATCAGAAAGCACGTATTATAAAAAATCGTGTACTTTGCAAAAAAAAAAAGAGGAAAAATTCAAAATTCAAATTAAAGTCAATAGCCAAAATGGTTGATAGCGACATCTTGCTTTTTCACTTAGTGTTTAAGCTTTTAGAAATAAAAGATAAAAAACAATGGCCAGAAAGTAAAAAGTAATTTATAAAGCATCACTTCAGAAACCACATATTTGACAATGATCTCCGTGACTACAAAAAGTAGCTTTGATACAGCGAGCTACTCTTTTAGATGGCTTTTCCTAAGACACAAAAAACATATATACACATGTCAAGAGGAAGCAAAATCAAAGGACCCAGCTCATCCACCATCATGGTGTCCACCACTTCTCTTCCCCTCATCCCACTTCACGTGTGTATCTTAGCAGGAATGGATAGGAGCCCGTGACCTAGCTCTCTTTGTCCCTTATTTATTTATTATTATTATTATTTTGGACAATTAGAAATAGGCTGAAATGAATTGGATTTTTTTTTGGAAATGGTTGAACAACAATTTTTTTGTTTGTGATGCACATGGACCAAAAATGTAAAACAACAACAAAATGAATTATTGTCAGAACTGGATTTGGGTTAATAAATGGGCTAAGCTGAAAAAAATGCCAATTTTTTATTTTTGTTTTCTTGGGGGAACAAAATTGGGTGTTCACACGTTTCTCATCATCTTCTCTACCAAGCAATGAGCTAACCTCAACTCCACTTGTACCTAACAACCCTGCGTCTTGACTGACCCTCATCATCCCCTTTCTCATCTTTGATGACTATTGCAATCTCTCTTCTAGTGATCCATCCAATCCTCCATCAAGTTGTTTCTATCCTCTTAACACAGTTCATCAATATTCTCTTGTCTCCTTATCCCATGTCTTTGTCATCTGAACTTGAACCTAGTAGTTACCAGGAGGCCATTAAATATCCTTGTTGGAGGGATGCTATTCATGCCGAAATTACAGCCTTGGAGTTGAATCAGACTTGGTCTATTGTAGATACTCCTCCTCATGTCTCACCCATTGGTTACAAATGGGTATTCAAGATTAAGAGGAATCCTGATGGAATGTTGAACATTACAAAGCCAGGCTCGTTGCAAAGGATTTTGCTCAAATTGAAGGAGTGGACTATTTTGAGACTTTCTCACACCGTTGTTAAAATGGCCACTATTTGAGTCATCCTTACCTTAGCTTCAATTAATTATTGGCATTTGCAGGACTTGATGTCAACAATGCTTTTTTGCATGGAGATTTGTTAGAAGATGTCTATATGGTTGTTCCTGCGGCATTCTCTAATTCTAAGTGTTGCAAGTTAATCAAGTCATTGTATGACCTAAAGCAAGCAAGCTGCAAATGGTATGAAAAGTTATCTTTTCTTCTTTTATCCTTGTCTTGGAAGCCAGGTTGATCATAGCCTTTTTGTCAAATCTGAGAATGGAAACTTTATTGCTTTAATCATATATGTCGATGATATTGTGTTAACTGACAATTCTATTGAAGAGATGACTTGAATAAAACACATTCTACACTTCAAATTTTGTATTAAGGATCTTGGAACATTGAAATATTTTTGGGCTTAGAAGTGTCACACTTAGATGCAAGTATCTCCCTATGTCAACAGAAGATTGTCTTAGATTTTTTGGATGACTCTGGATTTCTAGGCAACGTTAGCCTTACTCCAATGTATAGCGCCCTTCGCCTCTCTCGAGACTCTGTCCATTGCTGCTGATCCTCTAGTCTAGACCTAATTGGTCGTCTTCTATATCTAACTATCTACAGACATCACTTTTGCCACACAACAATTGAAATCAGTTCATGGCTCAACCAACTCAGTCTCACTTTGGACAACCAGAGTCTTGCGCTCTCAAAGGGAGTCCTGGTAAAGGTCTACTCTTTTCAGAAACTCATCTCCTCAACTTTTTGCCTTCAGTGATGCCAATTGGGGGGTGTATTGATTACGAAGTACTCCTATATTGTTTTTTTTTGGGAGTTCTTTAGTCTCTTGGAAAACAAAGAAACAAAACAAGTCTCATGTTCCTCATTCGAAGCCAAATATAGGGCGCTTGCCTCCACCACGTGTGAGTTGCAATGGCTAACATACTTATCGAAAGATTTACATGTCTACTTCTGAAGCTATATTATATTGTGATAACCAAAGTGCCTATTGTGCTAATCCTTTTCATGAACGCACCAAACATTCAATATGACGTCACTTGGTTCGTGAGAAAGTTCAAAATGGGCTTATGCATTTAGCACTTACTTCCAACGCCAAGTATGACATCTTCACCAAAGCCCTTCCTCCAAGACTCTTCCATGTCAATTTATCCAAGCTGGGGCTTCTTATATTTTCTCACCTCAGCTTATGGGAAGGTAAAAGACAAGTCCAAAAGTAATAACAAGCAACAGAACAAGACAAGCAATGTGCATTAGCCCACACAAATCATGACAAAGTTGATCCCTCTTTGATTCTTTCTAGCCATAATGCACCTTCTAGAAGGATGTTGTGTTGTGAATAAAGTTTAGGGTAAATTACACTAATTTTCCTAAGGTTTATGGAAATGTAACTCATATCCCTCTATTTGTCCACCTAACACTCACACTCCTTGCTTGTCAAATTTTAAGTATTTATATTAGGTTTTCACTCCATTCACATAACATGATAATAAACTTAAAGTAATGATATTTTTGTGATATTAACTGTTTTTAATTAATAAAATTATAAAAATACTCTTAAACTTAATAAGAGGTGCAAGTATTTTTTTTTATAATTTTATTAATTAAAAATAGTTAATATAAAATATTCATTCTTTTAAGTTTATTAGCAATATTCTGTAAATGGGAGTGAAACTGGAATATAAATATTTAAAATTTAACAAGGAGAGTGTGAGTGTTAACTGAATAGAGAGTGTGAGTTACATTTCACAAACCTCAGAGAAGGTGATTGTAATTTACCTAGAGTTTAATATGCTGAGTTGTGAATAGCTGTAAATAGTTGGTAGGATTGTTTTTCTTTCTTTTTGTATACTTTACAGTTGGAAGTTTCGTTCTTATCTAGTGTGAGTTTTGCAGTCTCCATAAATACAATGTATTTCTCTTCTCAATGTATTAAGAGAAGAATTCACGCTATACCTCAGTCTTTGCTTTGTTCTTTTATTTCTTCTCCCTTATATCCAAAATTGTTTTATATATGTATGTATACGGGTAAAGAGGCCTTCTAGAAATCTATTTGATATAAAAAAATCCTTTAAAAATTAAATTAATATCACACAAATTTAAGAGCAAATAAATCTTTTGGTCATGATATTCTTCATTTAATATTATTTTGGTCTTAACAAAAAATGTATATCAATTTATTCATTATATTTAGAATTTTGTCAATAATTAGTCACTTTCTTAAATTTTTACTTATTTTCAAATGCATGTCAAGTTAATAGAGATCCAATAGTGACTAAAATAAAAACGTTATAAATAAATTAATGTAAAAGATTTCATTGAGATCAAATTGATGTTAAAATAAAAATATTAAAACAATATTGATATCCAAAAGTTTATTAGCACTAAATTGACACCAAATTGAGAACGCTAATATGAAAAGAGTTATTACTCTTTATTATTATTTTTCAGGTTAAGTGATAATAAACTGGACCGAATCAATGCATAAAGGGAAGGGGACTCATGCCCCCATTTAGATTTAAAATTTTTATTAGAAGTACTTATATATATATATATATTATCCTAATTATTTTATAAAATTAACCCTATATTAAGATAAAAATTATATAAAATATTTTTATTATATTTATATATTATTTTTACCCATATTATCTAACTTTTCTGGATCCAAATCGGCGGCAATTGGAGAGGTTTTGTGGCTCATACAGCCCAGTTCGCAAAAGGCTAGTGAGTACTTTGAGCAAAATCTTGAGACTATTAGTAATTATTAAAGAGAAAAAGACTTGATATTATTATACTTTAGAAGTCTTTTGACTCAAAACCGTAAAATCATGATTTTTTAAAATTAAATAAACTATATGTAATCATGTGCTTTTTATTAACGTTCAAAGCATTTTTCTTTTAGAACGTTAATATGTCTTTTCTGCTTCAATACAAGTTTAAGTTTTGAATCAAAAGATAATATCGACGACTTTGAGCACAATAAGAAAATCTCATCAACCACACAGCGCAAATAAAAGAATGAATTTGCGAATCTGAAAGCAATGGACAACAGGTAGGATGGAATTTATGTGATTGTGCAATCTATGTCTCAGTGCTTCTGGCTGTGCAGTTCCTAAGTTCATCTAAAAAATTAGTAAAAATATTTATAACTCTCAAATAATAAATTTATATTTATAATCAAAATGTTCAAAAAATTATTATTTTTTCAAATAGATTAATTTTATGATACTGTTAATGTAAAGGATTGTACATTGTCATATAATCGTATCACATCATATTATATATGGAATTTTTGAGATAATGGATATAAATTAAAACATTTTTACTAATTCGTGTGATAATTTATAACTAGACGATTGTGTGATTCAGTTTTACACTTTTTTGTTTTTTGATTAACTGATTCAATTTTACACTAATAATAATGGATAAAAAAATATAAATAAAATAAGCTAAAACTGTAATGATTTAAATATGTATTTTCAAACATGTCAAATTATATTAAGAATCATTTTTATGAGAAAAATATATTGTTCTTACCTAAAAGTGGAGGTAAGGGTGCATGTATCTTGGTGTGCGGACGAGCGGAGGTAAGGTACCTGCAAAGATCCTTAATACTTAAGTCAAATGAATAGGGTGTAGAGGTTTAGAGAGTGTGATACAAGAGTTCCAGATAATTCTACCTTGGGGGCTCCTTTTATAGTGATAGGTGTTCTTGTGATAAAATAGATGACAATCTTCTGTGAACAAGGGAAATATTCGTGAGATTTAATGCATATTAGATATATTCCACGCATATTGAGAGATATGATCTAACATAGAAAATATGATATAATAATATGAGATATTGTATTATTAGAAGTTAATATGAGAGATATCCATCTAAGGCTAAAATGGTGGAAAATTTTAGGGGGCCATTATGCCATATGAGTGACCTGTGACACCCTTGGCCAAGTTCTCTGATATTGGCCAAGATATCGGATCCATATTTCTAGTTCATTACATATATTTTAGAAGAAATTGAAGTATTTCTAAACTTGTTCTGTCTTTTGCCCAAATAAAAAAGATTATTCTTGTCCTAGAAAAAAAAAAAAAGATTCTTCTTAATAGGGAGAAATATCATTTTGGCCTTCAAAAGATCAAATTATTGATAAAATAACCCTAAAAAGAAATTATATTTGTATATAGCCTTCCAAAAATCCATTTTATTTGATAAATTCATCAAAATGTTGATTGACTTTGATTTTTGCTGAAAGAAGTGATTACTTTTTATGTTTTATGCAAGTTTGAACGGTAGGACCACCATTCTAGTCCCAAAAAATCATATATTTGTCAAATAGCCCCTTTTAAGTCGAGTTAATAATGTAGAATGACTTTACCCTTAAAAGATCATATCTTTGACAAAATAATCAATAAAAAAGTTACTTTTGTTAATGAAAACGAGTTTAATTGATATTTAAGTGACTTTATCAAATGAATTGAATCTTTTAGGCAGATGAATATAGTTTTTTCTTCTTTGGGGACTAAAGTGATGATTCTCCCTAAATTTTTTTACTAAGAAATACAAGTTAATTTTTATAAACACAGAATCCACCCTTAACTCCTTAACTAAGGCCTTGAAGAAAACAATGATATATATTATCATTACTTATTTAAATGGCACTATTATTTTATTTTTTTCATAAAAGTACTTTAAAAACCATGACAAATTCTAAGTTGGTCACTTTTTAAATTTTAAATAAGATAAATTAGTCATTTAAAAAATACAGATAAATTGATACTTTTAAAAAAAAGACCATATAAATTCTGGCAATTAAAAAAATCAAATAAATTATTCTATCTATATAAGGACTAATTAACCTTTATCACATGAAAGGCTAATTTGTCTTTTTTTTATTTTTTTATTTTTAAGGGACACGATTTATCTAGTATAAAATTTAATAGGAGTTTGTCTAAAAACATTAAAATATAAAAAAAGAACTATTAAAAATGCGTTTAATGCTCAGCATTCATGTTCTAAACAGAGCTCAACGACCTGCTTTGAAGTTTGAACACAGAAGCAACACCAATCGTTCTTTGACAGAAGGAAGGGACACGGTGGTGGGCGAAGTCACACCCCAATACACTCACACACTGTAGAGAGAGAGAGAGAGAGAGAGAGAGAGAGAGAGTGCTTTCTTTTGACTGAGCATGGCCGGCAAAAGCCGTCCTAGGTTGTTGTCAAGTTGATGATACAATTACTCCCCTGCTTTTTAATGTTCTGGATACGCATTGAACTTTCAGCCACATACCCTTTTCTTTTCTTCTTGTTAAGCCTCTGATCCATCCTTTACCCTTAATCCCAATTCTAAGTTCCGCCCAGGTACCTTTTTGTTTTGGCCTTTTTTTATTTTTAATTCCATGGTTTATAATAGTCTTTAGAGTGTTATCATTATCATCACAATCCTTTCTCTTTCGTTGAATTTTTGCTTTCCCTTTAATTTTTTCCCTCTGGGAAAATGTTACCTTTGTGACAATTAGCCATCACTTTCACTGGCGTGTGGTGTTCTTGGTGGGTTCTGAATTGGGGGTTTTGTTCAAGTTTGCTGCTTTAGAATTGGGTCAGTTTGGAATCTTCAATTAGACACAGAATTTGTTTGGGGGGTTTTTTTGATTCATGGTATGTGCTTTGATATAAGGTTATAAGATGGAAAAGGGTGTGTGTGCCCATGAGGAAAAGTTCCAATCTCTGCTTTTGGATAGAAAAAAAAAATTATGCTGTTTAGTCGGTGACTGGTCATGAATTTTTGTGGTGTTGTTGGAAGATGGTGTTTTAGCTGGTGAGTCGTAATCCTAGTTATTGAAGGGTAATTTTTGTATAGTTTTGCTGCTGCAACATGGGTTGCATATGTTCAAAGAGTTCAGCTGTAGAAGACAGCAGGGAAAGTATCTCAAACAAATTGTCATCATCTAGTGCCAGGCCCTCAGAGCTGAATGTTTTGCGGTTGCATTCGTCGAAAAGGGTTGAGGGGTTCGGGTTAAAGATAAGCTGTTAGATGGTAGTGATGTGAAGGATTCATTAATTGACAAGAAATCCAATGGTTCGGTTCAGTTATATGATGATGAAAATGGGCAGAACAAAATTGTGAAGCCCGAGTTGACTGTTATTGATCATCCTGGTATTGGAAGGGTTCCAAAGGCGACAGAGGGAGAGCAAGTCTCAGCAGGATGGCCGGCTTGGCTTTCTTCTGTTGCTGGTGAAGCTATCAAGGGGTGGATACGCGGTGCGCAAATACTTTTGAAAGGTTACACAAAGTAAGTTACTATTGCCACACTTGCTCTGTCTGTGTTTGCATTATAATTCAACTGTTATGTAATTCTTGTCACTGGTTTGTGAATGCACTTGTCAAAATTCTTTGAACGCTACCATGTCAAAGATACTCCTCTTTTGCTGGTATGGTTAAATTAAAATGGGATTTCCACAAATTGTGTACTTCAAAGCTTATGAACCAAATTGTACCGAGTGAATTGGAGAAAAGTGAGAGGCCTTGGTAGGTAGCCTAATATATACATTTCAGAAGGTAATAAACTTCGTTATATGAGAGTGTTTCCTGTAGGAATCATTTTGCTACTTATGAAACATAGATGAGTGGTAAAGTTGGCTGGTATCCACTTCACTGATGCCCACTTTCCCAATAAAGAAAAGAAGTGCTCAATAAAATGTAGATAGTTGGTGACCAGATTTTGTCATAATTCATTTGCAGGTTTTGGGTTTTGTGATGCATTGGAGCCCTAGACAGGGTTAATTTCATAATTTTTGTAGTACAATAAAGTGTGCCAGTTTGCTTGTCTAGTTTTTGTGTGTGTGAACTGCATATATTGTGGGAAGGAGGTTATATTCTATGATTTTCTTTATCATCGATGATATAGTCCATCACTCTGAATGAGTCCATTGATTACATCCTATTATGCAGATTGGGCAAGGCACTTACAGTACTGTCTATAAGGCATGTGATGTGACTAATCAAAAGATTGTTGCCTTGAAGAGGGTACGTTTTGACAATCTTGATCCCGAGAGTGTCAAGTTTATGGCAAGGGAAATCCTTGTTTTGCGTAGGCTCAACCATCCGAACATAATAAAGTTGGAGAGCTTGATAACGTCACAGACATCCCGTAGCTTGTACCTTGTCTTTGAGTATATGGAACATGATCTTACAGGACTTGCATCAAATCCAGCCATTAAATTTTCTGAACCACAGGTAGTCATGTTTCTTTTCATTCGTAGTCTTCTGTTTTACTTGAGATTCTTGTGCATACTCATATTGCATACAATTATAGGAAGCGTTATCCTTTTTTGAAATTTATAAGTAACTGTGTTTTATACTTCACTTTGGAAAGGAAAACTTCTTCAACATTTTTTTTGTGTCAGCTGAAATGCTACATGCAGCAACTTCTCAGTGGATTGGATCATTGTCATAGTCATGGTGTCCTCCATCGTGATATAAAGGGCTCAAATCTTCTCATTGACAACAATGGTGTCTTAAAGATTGCGGATTTTGGCTTGGCAAGTTTTTTTGATCCCCATCATAGTGTTCCATTGACAAGCCGTGTGGTAACTCTATGGTATAGACCACCAGAACTTTTACTCGGAGCAAATCACTATGGAGTTGCAGTTGATTTGTGGAGCACTGGTTGCATACTGGGAGAACTATATACTGGCAGGCCCATATTGCCAGGAAAAACAGAGGTATGGTGTTTACAACTTGTGTTTATCATTTAGTCACTATGAGTGCTTCACTAGCCATTTGGCTTTGTTGTTATAATATATCTATATTTTATGCAATGCCCTTTAACCTCAAAAAACTAAGGTCTATAGGAATTGTTTGGACAGGCAGTTTCAGAACAATAACTACTAGAATTGTACAGGAAATTTCTTTTTGTGCTGCAGTTACACGATAAATTACTATACCTATTTTTGGGTGAATCCTCCTTACTAGTGCTTCTTTTATTGTTAAGTTTAGGGTTCAGTTATTGGTGGACTCTACTTCCATATGCATGATTCTGATTTCTAAACTCATTTACCAGTGTAGACTGTTGGTCCCAATTTGACAAGTAGATGATTAATGTACAATTTTATTGGAGGTATATAAAGGTTACTGAAGGTTAGTTTTTGTCCCTTGTAGGTTGAGCAGTTGCATCGGATTTTTAAACTTTGTGGCTCACCATCTGAGGATTATTGGCTTAAATTGCGGTTGCCACATTCAACAGTATTCAAGCCTCCACACCATTACAGGCGATGTATTGTAGACACATTCAAGGATTATCCACCTGCTGCTGTGAAGCTTATAGAGACCCTACTATCTGTAGATCCATCACATCGAGAGACAGCAGCTGCTGCTCTCAAAAGTGAGGTAAGCAGATTTATGTTTCCAGCTAGAAGTTACATAATCTGATTGAGATTGAGCTTTATCCTTCTCCAATGTAATCTCAGTGGTGCTTTGAGGATTGTTTTCCCATCTTAATATGTATGCAGTATGCCTGTATGATAAAGAACTTAACGTTGCTTCCTGCAATTACATCATCAATCTCTACTATATTTGATAAGCCAAATAGATTACGTGAAAGTGTGGTTAATGCTTCTGTGCTGTTGGATAAAGAATTGAACTGAAGGTTTCTCATTTGGACTAAGAAACTGATGTTTCTATGCTAATGTTACTTATAAATGTCTCTTTAAATTCATCCTCATTTATCAAAGTTATGGAAGAACATTTGGTCAGACAAATAGGGATTTCCTGACATTGGAAATATCCAAATTGTAGTCATTTCATAAGTTATTTGATTGATATGTGAAAATATGTTCATAATTCTACTTGTAGTTTCCCATAATCACCTGTTAAAAATGAATATTGTGCAGGTTAGTAGTAGAAAATGTCAAGTGTGATTTCTTTTGATGTTTTAAAATGTTGTTATGTATCCTACAACTAGAGGGATAATGCTAGTTGTTCTTTCCTTACATGCTACCGTAAGTACATGTGGTTTTACTCTTTGAACACCACACCATTCCATATTTCATTGTTTTTCATTTTGCTCCTGTGCTTAAACAACCTTCTTGCCATTTAACAATGGCATCATAAAATTAGTGTTCAGTATTTACCAAAGCTTAGTTTGTAACTTGCAAATAAACGGAACCGAGATATATTCGTCACTAGGCTACTATGTTATGAAATAGAAAATAATCTATTTCTCACACACCAGTTTATAAGATATTGCTAGAACCGTTTTTCTTTCTAACCTCGTTAGAGGTACATGATTCTCCATTCTGAAATTCTCCCCATCTGTCGGCAGTTCTTTACATCAGAACCCCTGGCTTGTGATCCATCAAGTTTACCAAAATATCCTCCCAGCAAAGAAATTGACGCTAAATTGCGGGATGAAGCAACCAGAAGGTACTTGAAGTAGTTTATTCTTTTTAAGTTGAGGCAAAAACAATTATATTTATCTTGTTTTAGTAAATACTAATTAGTAATATTATTTTATAATGGCTTCAATCTTAAGAATGTAAACTGTTGTTGGGAACTTAAAAGATATGGCTTAATCTGAACAATTCTGGGTAATTAAGTTGATTTTTTGTTGATTGTTAATTTGAATGCTAAATCTCTGCTATGAAAAAATGTGTCATCAATGGAGTCTCACAGTGCTTATAGTTTAAGAAATATGCATATTTGTCATAAGTCAATTCTTCCAAAAGTTTATGCTATTTGATGAAAGCACATCAATGATTTTTTTTTTCTTTTTTAAATCTCACTCCTGTATGTAAGAGCCTTTTGGGCATGATGAAGTGTGGATAATACATAGGCCCACCCAATTTTGTGTTGAAATTCAACTTTTCATTAGGAGAATGGAGGTAATTGCTATTGAACTTTAGATCGCTTGGTCATTAAAATTTTGATATTATGTCATAAATTGACTCTCCTTAAAGCTTAAGTTGTTAGGGGAAGACACATGAATCGCTGTTATATCTAACAACATTTATGGTGGTTTCTTGAAGATATGGTCCTATCTTGTAGCTAGTTAGCCTAAACAATTTTGGCATCTGTATGCATTTATTAATGTCACTGCGACTGTTGGCTATGCTTCTTGAGCCATTTGATTCATCCATTTGCAGCAAACAGTACCTTGTAATATAAGTATATTGTTGATAAGATAACTGACATATCCTTTTTTGTTTATGCTTTCAGGCAAGGAGCTGTTGGAGGTAGGGAGGAAAAGGTTGACTCAGTGGTTAGACAAGGAAAAGTACGTAGGACACATGTCACAGCAAAAGACAATGCTGACCCAGGCGTATCAATGCAGGTAACTAAAATGAGGTTCAACTTTTATAGTACGAACCGCCTCAAGGGATACGTCTGCATATGATGTAAATGCCATATAGTGGAATGATCAAAAAATTGGGGAAAAGAAAAACAATATCTTTATATTTTGGACTTTCTATTGATTAGCTAGTAGATTTTCTCAGAATCTCTGGCTGGAGGCTGATTGTTGTCAAAATTAAAGAAATTTGTCTGTTTGATGTTTACCAGTTCTCACTTCTTATTAGAGCCAGCCAAGGAATTATGTGTGTGTTTTCCTACAAGTTCTTTGTGTAAGACCTGAGCCATGCTAATTGTGTAGACATTGTGTTAGAACTCAAAACTTATTTAGGCTGCAGCATCTAGCAACTGGCCTTTTAGTCTAATGGTGCCTCTACATATTTAATAATTAGGTGCAGAAGAGAAACCTTGATTTATGAAGTATGAACAACCTGGTGCATCAATGACTTGTTAGTCCTAAAACAGAAGAAAAAGATGAAGAGATTTATATGATTAGTGCCTGTTGCTTATTTTATACGTTGCTTTTTATTAATCGGTTGACATGCTTTGTGAAAACAATCCTCAGTATAAATAAGAGCTTCATATTACACTGCTTCAATATTCTAGTTCCCTTTTTAACTTATTTCGTTCCATTACCCTCCTTTTGTCTCTTTCATCTTCTCAGCTTATTATACTGTTGTGTGATGCAGCAAGGGCCACGTTATTCCATTTCAAAGAACCAGAGTGAGTTGTCCAACCCTCCTAGAGAACCTGTGTCTGGGGTTCTGGTTTTTCCGCACAAGCAGTCAGAAGATGTTAAAGGAATGGGAAATTTCTCTGGACAGCTTTATAAGAGGCCTTCGCATTCGGGTCCATTGGTTCCTGGTTCTGGATGGGCAAGGGGTGGGAAGGAAGTTGATAATAGGGTTCCTGTTTCCAACAGATTGAACCTTTCAAAACTATCTGGGCTAGTGGCGTCTAGAACTCAGGTGTCTGAAGATCAGGTGGAGAAAGCAGTTCATTTGCACCACAGAAAACCAGTTGAAATAAGAAAATCCACAGAGGTAACTAATGGATCAGAGTCACGAAGAAGGCAGGATCAAAAACGGATTGTTGATCTCAGCCAAATTGAACATAGAAGGGATCCAACTGAAAAGTCAACTCTGGTGAGTTTCTTTTTTACTATTATTTCCTTTCCTTCTTCATTTCTTGTCTCTTATTCCCTTCCAAATTCCAAGTATTTGGTAGTGACTAGTGAAAGCTTCGCATTTTATATGATTCGTTGGTTGATGATTTCATAACAAATGTGTACTTGCTTGCTACCAATCAAATGCCAGAAAACTTATCCTTGGTCGCTTCTAACCTAGGAAAAAAGGATTGTATCAAAGAAGCGCCCTGTACATTTAATGGATCCTTACCCTTAATTGTTTGAATCAGCAGCTAATAAATATTTGACTACTCTCTTTATTCCTTTGTAAGTGTCATTTAAAAAATGGCTGTAGGATTAAGGAAGCAATGTAATAGACCTATTCTTTAGGTAAAAGAAATGACTGTAAGATATTGAATTAACCTTTTACTTTATTGAAAGATATTTGTAGGAAGACAATTCATGAAGTTATAAGAAAAAAGGGTGAAATTGGCATAAAATATTTAATTCTTTGTTGGAATTCTAAAATGACATCTAATATTGGAACCGAAAAATTGGGGTTCCAAAATAACACTTATTAAGGAATGGAAGTAGTACTCAGGTACCATGTCAATTCCATTTTTTTTCCCTTGAGACTTGCCGAGTATTGATGTCAGACCATATTTCAGGAAGGGCATGGATCCCGGGAAACAAGATATATCTCTCAGGTCCATTAATGGCTTCATCAAACAATATGGATCAGATGCTCAAAGAGCATGATCGGAAGATCCAGGAGTTTTGAGACGAGCAAGAATCGACAAGTCAAGAGCTAGAGGTGAGAAAGTTCGTGCACAGCGAAAGTAGTCAAATTTTATAGCTAGTTCTTATTGTTCAGCTGCTTACATATTTTATGACAAAATTATTTCTATCTCAACACTATGGAGAGAAAAAGTGGGAGAGAGGGAAAGAGTGCATTTGCTCTTATTGTAGCATATGTAGTGTAAATTGCTGGCTCTATAAGAAGAAATTCTTTATATATATACATATATATATAAGCAATCTAATTTATGTTCCTTCAACTCCTCAGGTATCACCTTTAGGTTTATATTACCAATCTAGTTTATGTTTTTTGATGCTATATTTGTTTTCCTAACCACCAAGTTTGGGGGAAAGTATTCGCATGAAGTTGTTCCGAAGGGATGATCATTGCTGAGAAGTGAAAAACTCAGTGCAGCAAAACTTCATGACTTATGGAGCAACATATGCTTGTTCTTTATGTGTACTGTTTGCCGCTTCACAGCACCAGTTGAGGTTCTCTGATTCGTATAATGTTTAGCAGACTTGAAAAGAAATATGAGAAAAACTGAATATTATTTTATACGATGGTGTTGTACTTGCAATATAGGCTACTTGCAATATAGGTGGATTTTACGGTGCACCTATTAAAGAATGGTGTATCACATGCAAGTTAATCAAATGGTTAGATATAATGGTGAATTTTCGCACTAATTAGGTCTGGATACATTGTAAAATCCTTCCATCTCTCGTCTCCCACCTCACCACCGTCTTCCTCAGCCTCCATCTTTGAATCTCTATTCACCAGCATAAATTTTTAATTTCAACCATGAACTAAATATCAAGGCAAAACTTTGCCGAAAGAATACTCACATGAAGACCAGTATGTTTTAATCTCAATAAAGAACAAGAAAGAAGTTAGCTTGAATGCTAACATGAACTCGAAAACCAAAAACCATAACCAACGAATGAATCAATTTAAGGGTTGAAAAAGCTATGGAACCAAAAAACCAACAGTCATTACTCAGAGATCTATGATGAAATCTGGGTGCAATGAGCCATATTGACACCATGAAGAGTGGTGTTGTGGCCGCTGCTGCACGACCTCGGGCTCACTGTGAACCATTGCGCACAACTACCATCAACCACACATTGCCAATTTGCCATACTCTGCAACTCGGCATTGCCTATCAAGTTCTTCATCGCATTGATCGATGAAGGGTGGAACGCAAGGCTTGGTGGATTCGAGCTCCACAGTATCATGCACAAAATCGAAATGGAATGTGGGAGGTTTTGGTTTTGGTGGTAGGGGTGGAAGTTGTGGTGGTGACGGCGACGCTAGGCAACTTGCGCCTAAGAAGGCCATGCAAGGAGATGGAAGAACTTGAAAATGGGAGGGGGCTATTCGCACCTGAGACAGGGAAAGCGGATCTTTCCAAGGAGGGTGGAGAAAGGAGAAGATGGTAAAGGATAGGAAAGTTATGGTGTGCACCACCAGTAGTTCTATAGATGCTCCCTAACAATCTTAATCATTAGATTAACTAATGTGTGGTACACCACTCTTAAGAAAGTGTGCCACAAAATTCTAGTACAATATATAGATTTCTTGGCAATAATTTTTTTTTTAAATCTTGGCAATTATTATTAAATTATTAATTATTGGACATTGATTTTTAGCCTAAATTATGATATAAATATATGTACAAAACATACAAAATAATGTATTGGGGTCTCAACTTTTGGAAGCAGTTTCTCTTAGCTTGCGAGAATAAAGTTGCATAATAAATCTATTCTCTCTTTGATAAACGATATCTTTAACACGTATAAATAGTAACATGAATATGGGAAGTTTCAAAACAGTTTCTACCTTCCTTCTAAGATAGACTCTGACTGTGGGACAGGATATGAGCCACTTAGAGATGTGGGATACATTTTGGACTGCAGAATTTCCTCAAAATTCGGATAACTTGCATGGGGAGAATTTGTACCACTCCTAGACCACATTGCTGATGATTTTATCTGTTCAAGCAAACTCACACGGATGCACTCTTCCCCACACTCTCTGCCTTTTATTCCCTGCAGCAGTTCCACCACATGCCTCATTGTTAGCCTAACACCAGGGTCAGAACTTGTACACAACAAACCCAAATGAAGCACCCTCTCAGCTTCCTCAATGCCAATGGTGTACTCACTTTGAGCCTTCAAACGCTCATCAAGGGCACAATACAACTTGCCACTGTCCATAAGGGACAATACCCATTCAACCAATGGTGGTTTATCTGCCTCAACGGGTCTTCTCCCACATACCACTTCTAAAACCAATATTCCAAAACTATACACATCAGTAGCAGTTGATGGTCTTCCAGTTCTAACTAGCTCTGGTGCTATGTACCCCTTAGTCCCTATTATTCTTGTTGTCTCAGGCAAGTTTTCCTTGTGGTGCAGTCTGGCTAGCCCAAAATCCCCAATCTAGCATTCATGTCCTTGTCAAGCAACACATTGGCTGCTTTGATGTCTCTATGCAAGACTTCAACTTCCCAACCCTCATGCAGATACAAAACCCCACAAGCTACATTTTGTAGGACACTAATTCTTTTTTCCCAGCTCAGCAGCATGCTCTCTTCACACTCAAAGATCCTTTTGTCCAAGCTCCCATTCTCCATGTAATGATAAACCAGTATCAAGTATCCTCTTTTTCTTTTGCACCATCCTCTTAGTCCCACTAAGTTTCTGTGCTTCATTCTACCTAGGCTTGAAATCTCTGCCAGAAAATCCCTCATCCTATGCTGTGAGTCATTATGGATTCTCTTCACTGCAACCTCCTCTCCATTGTGAACTCCTCTGTATACTTTCCCACTTGTCCCAATTCCTATCACATTCTCTTCTGAGAACCCCCTTGTTGCTGCACAAATCTCTTGGTAGCTAATCCTGTGTGGCCAATACTCCAATTCCCAACCTTCAGTATTTTCCTCTTTCTTTTTCCTTATGGTTCTTAATAAACTGAAAAACATCACAATGCAGCAGCCAGTGACAACAAGAACACCAAAAATGACACCAACCATGAACCCTTTTGATCTTAATTTCCATCCCTTTGGATGCACATACACGGGCAATTTTGTGGTTTGCAAAGCATCACCAATTGAGAAGTTTGAATTGCTGAAACTCCAAGCCAAAATTCTACATATGTCCACCATTACCCCTGTTGCTCCAGAAAATCCTACATACATTTCATTTAACAAAATCCCAGAAAGGTTAACATGCCTACTAATCAAAGGCCTCTGAGGCTTCGTTTTCCCTGCTGGAGCCATAGTAACATTAAGCTGTGAATCCAAAACTCTATCCATACTTGATAGTTATGACCATCATCCAGTTTCAACTCCTCCATTTGTTCACCATCTCTTCCACCCCAGAACCCAGCAGGTTCAGAATACAACGAAATCAGTGTGTTCAGGTCAACACCCACATGATTATCATCCACATCATTGAAATCCTCATTTTTAAAGTCATCAAACTCAATAGCAAAGACATGGTTGGAAGAGTTACCTAAGTCAGAGAGATTAAAAAGACCCAAGTAGTTTGCCGGGAGTGCGCCGGCAATGTCCATAACAGGCGAGACCACGAAAGCAAAGCCATGACCAGTAGGGAAGCCTTTACAAGGAGCAGTGGAGAAGATAAAAGAAGTTGCAAAAGGAAGAGGAGTGGAGGAGTTGGCTGATATCATGGGTATTCTTTGAGGATAAAAGGCTTGGCCTATGGAGAAATAGGTTTGGTTAGTGAGAGTAAGAATGGAGTGTTTGATGGTGGCATTCCCATGAAGGACAATATTAGTGGAGTTGAAGCCTTTGCTATAGACAAATTCAGTTGCTGCTAACACTGAACTTAGAAGAGCTGTATTAAGGATGAGGAGGGGGAAGATGAAACTATAGGTTGGCATTCTAGTTGGCAAGATGATTAGAAAGGAAAAGAGTTTCTTTTCAAATCCTGGTTGCCTAAGCCTGGTTTATGGGGCAACTAACAACAAGTTTTGCTGGCTCTCACTTAATTATAGTCTGTTTGGTTTAGATTTTAATGGATGTGTCCGGGAAAGAACAAGTGAGAGGAGCTCTCGGAAAATTTATTTTGGAAATAATCATGTTCTTCACGTTGGGGGATGTAATCGACCAAACACACTATTACTAGTCATTGGCGGCAAAGAAAAAGTTGAAGTAGATGTTTGAGGTGCTGGCTTTGAGTTTGTCTGTGTTAGTTTGAAAGATTTTATCTTGAACATCAAAATTGAAACGAGAAACATTATTTGGCACGAAATAATCCGTGTGTTGATCAAGAGTGTTATAAAGTGTAGTTTCTTTTCAACTTGTTTTTGTTCCACCGTGATTTCACCCATGAATTGATTCTATTCGCTGCATCTCATTATGTACACATTTGTGACAATGTTATTGAATAGCATTGTTTAATTGCTGTAAAAGTGTTAACATCATAATAGATATTCATCGATCTAGAAGGGTACACATAAATTTAGGGCCATTATTGTGTACACATTTGGGCCCATTACTGGACTAATTTATCTTAATGTCTAAAATTTAAGGATTTTATTTTATTTAGATAAAGGAAAATGTATAATAAAGAGCATTTTCTTTTAGCATTGAGGGTGTGTTTGTTTAGAGTGTAAAAATGGGGTGAAAATTTTTTTGGATTACATTTGTGTTAATTTTATACTTAAAATTCATTAATGAAAATTTCCACTTTAATTTTTACTTTCTAATCAAACATACGGAGGAAAAAACAGTTATTTCCAAAATTTAATTTCTATGTAATGACATTATTATTATTCATGATAGTTGATTTTTATAATTATTACTTAAAAATTTATCCAAATAAAAGATTTTAATTGTGAATGCATTAAAATTAAACTTTGTTTTATGACAATTTTCTTGATTTAGTTGTTATTTTCACCCAAAACAAAAATGAGCGAACCTCTAATTAAAGGCAAAGTGGGCTTCAACCTCAATCAAATCACAATGACAATTCAAAAAAAGTGGACCAAAAACAAGATGTGGCCAAATAAAGTCAAAATCAGGTGGTGCATAAAAACCCACGTTGTAATGCTAGAATATTCATTAGCCGTGTTGAAATAGAAGTCTGCATATTGTTTGATTGACCAATGCGACTACCCATCCTCGTTGTTTCAAAGTTGTTATTTGCCAAATCCATGTCAAAGGATGAGATACTGAAATTTGCATCTTACGGAATTTGAATAAAAACAAGGGTAAACTACATCAACCTCTCCTTTATTTAAGCGATAGTAAACATGATGCCCCTCAATTTATTATCCCAATGCTGGGGTACTACGTATCATATACCATAAACAATAAAAGATGTCAGGTCCATGTATTATATCCTTAAACTTGAAAGTCAATCTATAATTTTACAAATCAAGGGATATTGTGTATAATATTGTCTAACCTCAGTAGAGTAGCACTACTGGTGTAAAAGGAGCTTTATGTAAAGACACATCCAACAGAACATTCTGCAAAACAATAAATTCAACTTGCTTCATTCTCATTGATATATACATGGCTAAAGTGGCATAAATCCTGCAATTGAGAATCACTATGGATGCAGCCCAAAATACTTAGAAAGAAAAGAATATTTATATTGGAAATATAATATTGTACTATGTACATCAAATAGAAGAAAGTCTCAAACCATATAATGAATGGCATTTTCTTTTCGAACAATTCAACCAATGCAGATAAAAGGAGTGATAGCCATTTTCAAGACTAAAAGCTAACTGCTTATACCATGACACTGCAGAGTGATTCATTTTGTAGCTGTAGCAACGAACCATTAGTCAAATGATCTTCAAGAAAACTCATCTGCCCTCATTGACAGATTGAGTTGTGAAAGAACACTGAGATGAACAAATTTCCTCAAAGGTGGGGTGAATATTGTTGTTACCAAAGTTCCCAGCATATCCAGCTGCTGAATTTATTCTTTCAAGCAAGCTCATGTCCATACCCTCTCCTTCCAGCACCTTCACAACCTGTCTCATAGTTGGCCTGACTTGGGGGTCAGAGTGTGCACACAACAAACCAACATGAAGAACCCTCTCAACCTCATCAATGCTACACTCGTCCCTCCCTTTGAGTCTTTCATCAAGAGCAGAACACAATTCCCCTCTCTCCATTAGCATCCACACCCAACTAACCAATGCTGGCTTGTTTTCTTCAGTTGGTCTCCTCCCACACACCACCTCCAAAACCAACACACCGAAACTGAACACATCGGTTTGCGTTGAGGCCCTCCCGGTTCTTAGCAGCTCAGGTGCCATGTAACCAACAGTTCCAATCACTCTTGAGGTGTTAGCAATCTGCTCATGATGATGCATCCTGGCAAGTCCAAAATCCCCCAACCTTGCATTCATATCCTTGTCAAGTAACACATTGCTTGCCTTGATGTCCCTATGCAACACCTTAACCTCCCAACTCTCATGCAAATACAGTATTCCCTTAGCCACATCCTTCAGCACCTTGATTCTGTCCTTCCACAGGAAAATAGAGCTCTCATCAGCATAAAATATTCTCTTGTCTAAGCTTCCATTTTCCATATAATCATAAATTAAGATCAAGCTTCCCCTCTCTTTCTTGCACCACCCTCTCAATGGAACCACATTCCTATGCTTCAATCTTCCTAAACTTGAAATCTCAGACAAAAACTCCCTCATGCCATATTCACTGTCATATGCAATCCTTTTCACTGCAACTTCTTCTCCTTGAAGATGCCCTCTGTAACTTTCCCATTCCCTCCAAACCCAATTACATTCTGATCTGAAAATCCTCTAGTTGCAGCATAAATATCTTCATAACCAACACGGTGTGGCCAATACTCTAATTCCCAATCTTCAATGTCTTCCTCTTCCTCCTTTCTTTTTCTCCTTCCTTCTTATCAAAAGCACATATATCACAATAACACTGCCAATCACAAAGATAGCACCTGTAGTGATCCCTGCAATAAAACCTCTTGACCTCAAAATTGATTCTTCAGGAAGCACAAATGAAGGCAAATTCATAGTTACCAAAGCGTCACCAATGGAAAAATTCGAGTTACTGAAGCTCCAAGCCAAAATTTTATGACTCTCTACAAGTTGCCCTGTTGCCCCACAAAACCCCACAAACATTTCATCCAAAAGAACATCTGAAAGATTCACTTGCTCACTTATCAAAGGCCTCTTAGGCCTTTTCTGGCCTGCAAGGGCCATTGTGACATTAACTCTAGAGCCTAAATAGTCAATCCAAACTTGATAGTTCTCACCATCATTAAGCTTCAAGTCCTCAAACTTGTCATCATCTTTGCCACCCCAAATGCCAGCTGTATGTGAAGTTAAAGAGGCAAGGGAGTTCACATCCACACCAACATGGTTATCATCGGTGTCATTAAACTCTTGGTTCTTGAACACATCAAACTCAACGCCAAAGACATGGTTGTTGGGATTACCATTGTTTGTCAAGTTGAAAAGACCAAGATGCTGAGCTAGTCCGCCCCAGTTGTGCCTGGAGAGGGTGTGAATATGAAGACAAAACCATGGCCAGGGAGGATGTCCTTGAATGGTGCAATGGAGAAAATGAAGGAGGTTGAGAATGATAAAGGGGTGGAAGAGTTTGCATCTTTTGTGGGGATCTTAGAAGGGTAGAAAGCACGGCCTATAGAGAAAAGGACATGTTGGTGAGGGTGAGAATGGAAGACTCAATGGTGGCGTTTCCATAGAGATCAATGTTGGTGGAGTTGTAGTTGGTGTTGTAGACAAACTCTGTGCATGAAACAAGGCTTAAGAGCAAGAGGTTTGAGAGGAAGAGGTAAGAAGAGATCATGTTAAAAGGAGAGATTTGAATATTGATCAGAAGAAGCTTGAAAGAGATCATCATTCAAGAAAGATGTTTATTGTGTTTTGAATCAAAGTTAGTGGTGGTGAAAAGGACAAGGGTCTGCAGTCAGAAATATCAACACGAGTTGAAAAATTAGACTTTTATTTTTTACTTTTTCTTCTTTGTTAATGTTTAGCCACCGAAAAATGAAGAATTTCAATGTCTTGGGTTGCACTTGCAGGCATGGGCGGTGGTGGGCCACGGTGCTGGTAGTGGGATCCAATAACAACAGTAAGTGTGAAAAATCAGACAATGGTAGTACAAGAGTTCGGTTTGACGGTAGACTTGATATGTTTGCGTCAATTAGGGATCTCGTATATTTTAATTATTGAATCAAATAATTTAATAAAAATAATATTTTATTTAATGACTAATAATATAAGATTCATGATAAATCTAAATATATGAAATCCTTTATAAGTAATGTCATGGGCCTCTTAAATTTAAGTCTTACCTATTAGTTATTACTGTTGGATTGCATTTAGTGCAACCTATTTGTAGGTTCTTTCGGAATATAATTAACCTTGTGAAATTGTATATTTGAACTACCCCTAAACTTTTAATTATTCAAATTTAACCCACGATATTGGATTTTGTGACCATTGTCATTGAAGTAAAGTTCACAGTCTTGGGAAATTTTCAGCACAGAAAACATTTCTCTTCTATTTACCCCACTACTGATGAAACAAACCCCCTCACTCCCTCTTCAATTCACCTTCGGCAGCGCCTCAATGCCGCCATCTTCAACGCCGGTGTCATCGCCTATATCAGTCTCGTCGTGGATTCTCTTTCAATTTTTTATTATTTTTTACATTTTTTCGTACTTACTATAATACGATAAAAATATATATTAATGTTGTAACTTAATAGTTGAAAAATATACATTTATTTTTGAAATAGTTGCTAAAAATTATTGTTATTAAAAATTATTTATATATTTAGTGGTTCGTTTTCTTAATATAAATAATAATTTAAAATAAATATATATAAATCAAATTTATATTGTTATAAATCACATATATTTTATTTTATTGAAAATTTTTATGTAAATTAACAAATGGTACTTTAGTCAACGAAAAATCCATCAGCATGAGAAATTGAGGAATTAATAACAAATTTCAAAATGGATGAAAGTGTGATTTATCTTAAATATTTACAAGGGGTAGTGTATGTCTCATAAATGGAAGGAAAGGAAGATAATAATACTATCTCTCAAGGAAAGAGGTTACAGTATTCTCTTACATGTAAGGTGGGTGTAATATCTGAGGTGCACGCGTCATTAAACAAGTCTGCAGGCTTTGGCTCTCATGACCACTGTATTGCTCCGAAAGATTCTTAAACCACCAAAGTCATGGAAGCGTAAGTAGACCTGCCTCCTCAGGATACTCGCCAAAGAGCTATCTCCCTTCCCAGGCTAAGCCTTTTTCTCTTGGAAAAGCTCTGGAACTTGTCAAGCTCAACATGCGAGGCTTATGAGCTCACACCTGAGAGCCTTTTTCTGTATGGTTTTGGAGCTCGAAGCTCACCAGGCGAGGTGAAAAGCTCACTAGGGGAGGGTTCTCGATGCTAAAACAGTGCCAAGATGGCACAGTTTTAATTTCTAAACCTAACCCTATATAAACCCCATTCCACGTGTTTTTGGACAAAACATGAAATCCCCAGCCCCCAATCTCTCTTCCACCCTCCTCACTCTCAACCCACTAAATCCTTCTTCCTTCAAACTTTAAGGTAAGACAATTGTAATGGTTTATGCCTTCTTTCTCTTTATTCTTTCATATTTTTGTGTGAGTTGTTATGTTTCTCATTGTTGTGAAGTAGGGTATTCCCCAATATTCATAGAGTTGCTTTGGAGTTGTCATAGATTATTCATATATCTATGTTGGTTTATGACAGTTGTTGGTGTTATTCCAAACTTTCAAGTTAAGGTTGCTAGCATCCACAAACTCCTAAACGGTAAGTAGGTTCAACTCATGACCTTATTTTTAGTTATTATAAGTATGTTTTTATGCATGGTGATTGTTAAGCATGAAATTAGAGATGAAAATATGTATAGATATAATTTTGTAAGTTATGGCAAGCTAGCAAAAATTATGATTCTTGACTATAGCATGAAAAATGTATTTTGAGAAAACCATGAGACCATGATTGGATTGTTGCATGCCATGAAAACACTTTATATATATTCTTGATGAGATTCCTTGGAAAACACATGGGTTAGCAAGTCATTAAAGTTGACAAACACGTTTTTATACACATTTTAATTGATTTACAAGATTTATGATGTTTTCAAGTATTTAAAGACACAAAAATAGTCACTATATGGTCACATGGAATTTCTATTCACTCCATTCTTAGACATGAACATTTAAACACCATGGTTGGCTGGTAAAATGACACATGCCACTCCTTCGTTGATGTAGAGTTCTTAGAAACCTTGTAAATAATGCATGTAGTTGTCTCTTTCAATACAACCACCTTCATTGTACAAGCACATGAAAGAAACGCCCTAAATAAAAAGAATATCTCTCTAGTAAAAAAAATGCAGCAAATCTCTCTAAGGCTTTATAAGGTGTTTGCATTACTAGATTGCCATAAACGAATGCAAAGTCAACTTCCATTTCTTTATATTGCATATGATCTAAACATCGAAAATTGTTGTATGAACTCCATCAAATTTTTCCTTGCACGTACATACTTCCCAATTTGAGAATACAAGGCCTCACATCGGAGGCTGTCTTAATCCAAGAAAGAAATTGCCACATATACGGCTTAGTCCACATTTTCCTCTTCTTATACATTTCACTAACCTAATTATTGTCTTCAGGCTAAACTCTTGTAATGGATTCCCACCTCCATCAAAACTCACCAACTTCACAATCACCAAGCATACATCTCCTAAATCTAACCTATGATCCTTGGATTGCCAATATTGCTAGTTGCATTGTGAATCAAGTGCCATGCTCATAGACGATGGTGAGATTTAGGGAACTCGTTCAATGGCATTCCTCATAGCTAAATCTCTATCCATAATTACACAATTTGTGTTTTGCCCTTCATTGCAGCCAAGAACTGATATAATAACTGCACATATGTTTCTTTCATCTCATTTGCTACCACAACATTATCAAAAACAATAGTTCGGTTATGATGATTAATCCAAAAAAGATAACAAGCGGAAATCATACTTATTCTTTGGTATATAGCATCGAAAGCTACAACCTCACCAAATATTTCATAATCAATTTGAATTGTGTTGTCACACCAAAATAAATGTGTCAAAACACCTTCATCATCAACTTTATGCCTCCAAATCAGAGCATGGTCGGTGGACGCCATATCACAAAGATAGGAAATTACAGCTCTTGCATTGCCTTCTAACATTCGCCTTTGCTTCCCCTATTTGAATATACATGTCCCTTTTAGAGAAACCAACATTTTGAAATCCACCTGACACATTAGAAAATGGCCCATAAATATGAGGAGTGCTAATGCCCACCTTTCGCATGTTATTCATTTGTTCAATGCCTACACATTCATTCTCCTATGTGTTGGTAGCATTCTAGAAAACAATCATCCAACATTTCATGATTATGTTCATTAGAAAATAAGTCACTATCCAATGCCTTGTTTGAAAATCAACATGAACATGAATTTTAGCCTCACACCCGCACCTAGTCAAAGGCTTTGGCTCATGCTTGTAGTTTTGTGAATTAAAATTCTTTTGTTCTCTCTAACCTTGTCTGGAACATACAAATGCTTGCTGATATATCTCATGCTTCTTATTCTTGCATACCTTGCTCTTTTGGGTAGCAAATCCATTCATTTTCGCATAGGAGTTGTAAAATAAGAACGCAACATCAGATCCAGAAAATGTTGGTTCTTAATATCACTTGGACACATGCTCTTCAAGTTAATCTGTGAAGGTCCAGAATACCATCTATTGTTGTTCCTTCATAATTAACATTGCAGTTGTCCCCAATCAAAGGTTCTATTTCCAAAAAAATCCTCATCTTCAGAAGTATCATCGTCTTCATTTCACGTCTTTGGTTTGTTGCACACTAGCCGATTTTTTACAACCTAACAAGGTAGTTACAACTATCATTTACATGTACAAAATGTAATCTAGACAAGTGACCCATGTAGTCAACCATAACATTCTAATATAACAACCACTAAATATGTAACCTATAAAAAATTAAATAATACCAATTTCACCATGCAATTTACCTCCATTGGTTCCATCACAATGTTTTCCGAATATGATTCCTCACCATTCAGACATGTTTTCAGATTGCAATCCTAGTGGCTCTAGAGCAAGTATTGTGATCCTCAATTCCTACACCTATAATTATCATAAAACAAAGTGCTTCTTGAATAAAATAACAATTATAATTTTCACATCACTAAAATCGACTACAAAGGTAATGACCAATTTCATTACTATAGTATACATTTTTCATAAAATTATCATGCTTTTATTTACTTTAAACACATGTTTGTAATTTGTTTATCAAATCCAATTCCTTTGGTCTAGTAATTCGATATAGCCACTGCACTTTTAGGCTTAAGTAAGGCCCTAAATTAAGTGGACCTAATGACAAATCAACAATTTAATCTTATGTGGCCCTAAATTTAGTGAACCTAGTAGACCTAAATTAGGCCTTGATTTTGGTATTCCTTTAATAGGAAGGAATATTGAACTATTACATAAAAAATATGTATTTTTAATAGAAAAATTACATTTGAGTGGCCATGGCAAAGGGCTTTTAGGAGATCGTATCGTATGCGCTTATGTTCACTTTTTTAATTTTAATTTGGTTTACCCATTATACACACATTTAGCTTCTTTGCTAGCTGAGTTCTTACACTGCCTATTGCTAATAAATCAAGAAAACATATCACCTCTAATGAGGCATAACTTAGTTACATATCAGCAAATTAATTTTGCCAACATATTAAAATTGAAGAAAAATTATTATCACATTCAAATCGACAAAGCTAGTTCAGACAATAAAGGGTTGAACACATTTCTCTTCTAAGAGTTCTGAAAAATAGACGAAGACTTTTATCTCTATTCCTATTTCTACAAATGGAATGGTAGAACTTGTCTTGCCATAAATTGTTTCCAATTTCAAAATAGCGTCATATCCATCATAGGCGACCACCAATTTTAACCAAATATGTTTTGACTCGACCCAAAGAAAACTCACCAAGCAAGTGGCACTGGGAAGGTGAGAGGGAAAGAGTGGTCTTTGTGGGTGAGTTTGAGCAGGGACCCACTTGCACTGGGATTGGGTTATGAAAGTGAAAGATTTGAGAATGGATCGTCATGTTGTTGGTGGTAGTTTGAGTTTGATAGAGCTTCGGGTTTAGGAGTTGAGAAAGGATGAGGAGAACTCAAACAGCAAGGTATGTGAATGGAGAAAAATCAAACATTTCAAAACCCTAACATAAAATATATAGGGCTACAAATATTATTTTGAGAAAGTGAGGGGGTTAAACAAATATTTGGGAAACCTTGTATATCCAGGAAATAAGTAAAAGGTCCATGGTAGACCAAAACATTTGAGCCCCACCACATAATGCGCTATATAAATTGTAGAATTCAATTCAAGTTCTACTCAAAATGTTAAAATTAACTAGAGAAAACAAACTAATACAAGTAGCTTTTACAAAAAAATAATTTTTTAAGTTGGAGAAAATTACTTTTTATCTAAAAAAATCTCAAAAAGACACCATTAATGGATAAGTCAAAGAATTACTTAGTAAGGAAAAATTATAAGGTAAACCTCATATGTTTAAGTCATCCATGGACCTCCTATTATTATTCATTAGATCAAGATTATTTTTATTGTATGGTTTGATTCAATAATTAATAAATATAAAGTCGATGATGGACCCAAACATATGAGGTCCATCATAAAATCCACCACTTAATAAGGTATTTTATTATAACAGGCAATTTTATGATAGTATTTTATGTATTTGTGTATGTAAATTGGTCTAAACTTGATGAAGATTGATGGTAAACTGGTTTAGATTGATTTGTTTTTTCAAAACTATATTTTATTCTTTAAAAAGAGAAAACGTTATCAAGAATATAAAAATATTTGTATTCCTTATTATTATATTGGGTTTGGAGTCAAAAGTAATTTTCCTTGAACATATACACATGCTCAAATGAATGAATAGTAGCGAAGAAGATTTCTTAGATGTAAATAAAAATGGTGGTGTGGTTGGACCCGGTCAGTGAGGCACCTGGGTGACCACCTGTGTATTTGTGGTGGGCGCTTCCTTGTCGTCTGAGCTTACCTGTCTTTCGTGAACATTGCCCCACAACGGGCACGTGCCAAAGCTTGCAGCGATGCAATCAAGGACAGTCTTCAGGAGCTACTCGATGATTGATTCACAATTCACAACCATCACCTCCTTTTGGTAATACTAGCGAGAACTTGTTGTTTTCTTGCTATTTATTCGATTTTTCTTTTTCTTTTTCTTTTTTGTAATTGGAATTAGGGTTATATAATTTCATTGGTCCTCGATTTGGATTGTGTTCCTGTTTGTGCTTTTTTGAAGTGTAGATGTTGTGTGTGTGTGTTTTTTTTTCTCATAAGAAGAAAACTTCAATTTCATTGTTACTATGAAAATTCGCAGCTTGATTATTCGAAGAGGATTATGCATGTACATGTTCAATGGTAGTTGATCACAGTTGATTATCATGATAATTACTTTTGCTTGTGAAATAAATTTATGTTATTTTGTTTTGCTGTGAGCATAGCGAGCTAGGAAAGAAGATATGCCCAGCTTATTAAGTAATTTATCTTTCCAACCTGCAAGTCTACTATTAATATTATGAAGAATATGCTGAAAATAGACCTTTGTTATCTTACTACCAAAGAGAGGGGACTCCAAGGTACTTTCCCAAATTAGTAATAAAATGAATAAAAGATATGTTGGTAAAATTATCCCTATGATGTCTAAATATACTGAGAAAAAGAGAGCTTAGACTTATCAAAGTTAACCTTCATATTAGAAGCAAAACAAAAGGCATTAAGTACATGTACCGGAAGCAAAACAAAAGGCATCAAGTACATGCATAATCAAATGTACCTGGAACTCTCAACTTTGCAAATAAGAGAACATTTAAAAACATAAGGTAGGGGATATTTTAGGCCTCCTACGGAAAATAGAGAGTTCGGCTTCCACTGCCCACCTCCACCAAATTATCAATCATTACTGCGAGTCTCTTCATATAGAGAACAAATAAGAAGGGAGACATAGGGTCCCTTTGTCTGAGGCACCAATGGGGAAAACCCTTCCAACTTGCTACCATTCTAAAGACTAAGCACATAGGAGGAAACACACATCATAATAAGCTAGATTGTTACCCTGGAAAACCAAAATCAAATAGAGTTCTCTCAGAAAGCGCTAATTGCCCTATCATAAGCTTTCTCAAGATCCACTTTGAATGCAAGAGCGTCTTTATTAGTTTTTATCTTCCTCATGTAATCCATTATTTCCCGAGCCACAATCACATTGTCCGCATAGCCCTGACCTGGAATAAAACCCCTTGTATGGGTCCCACTAGCTCTTGTAAGAAATGCCTCAGTCTATTCACAAAAACCTTAGTAATAATTTTGTAAATCACATTACACAGACTTATGGGGCGAAAGTCCTTCATACGCGTAGGTTACTACCTTAGGGATAAGAACAACCAAGGTATCAAAGAAAGTTAGATCACACTGACCTCCACAAAAAATATTCTGCACAACATTAACAACATCATTCCCCACTACATCCCAATACTCTTTAAAGAAAAGAGCATGAAACCCATTCGAACTTGGGGCCTTATAAGAGTTCATTGCCATCACAACAACCTTAACTTCCTTGGCAAGGATAGGCCTGGTTAATGCCAACCATCCCTCCTGATTAAGCTGAGGAAGATTATTATTATGTAAAACATCCAGGTCAATATTTTCCTTGGAGTAAAAGAGAATGATAGAAATGAAAGGCCTCCTACTCAACTCCTTGGATCAACAAACCAAAATCCTTATTCTAAATGTAAACTTTCCACCTTGTTTCGCTTTCTTCTAACCAAAGTTTGCAAGTGAAAAAACTTTTTATTTTTATCACCAAACTTAACCCATTATCCGAGATTTTAAAACCAGACAAGCTCTTCCCGAAATAAACTGTGTTATGCTTTACCTGGAGATCCTTCTCAAGTTGCTCTAAATGCGGATTGATTGGTGGCCAACTCCTGTTGAACACTAAGAATATAAGTCTTCGGCTTTTTCTTCTTCCCGCGCACATTACCAAAAACCTTGGAATTGAAAGTCAAGGATTCCTTCTTGACATTTTGAAGACGATGAGAAGCATCAGGACTGCCTTCCTTCTCCAAGCTTGACTTACCACACTTTTATAGAGAGTGAATGGTTGTCCATGCCTAAAAACAAAAAGGACGCTCAACTATAGGATTAATCACACAGAACAAAGGAGGAGGATTGGAGCATGATTCGAATGAGCTTGAGAGATTTTCAACAAAAGCCTCCTAGAAGAGAGACCTCTATTCAGCACGCAACCCCTCTATCCAACCTTTTATGCATAAGTCGATTCCCCCTAACTTTCCTACACCAAGTATAACGAGGACCCACAACCCTAGAGTCTATCAAGTGACAATCATCAAGCATACTAGCAAAAACCTGCATCTTACAAGAGTAAAGATCACCACCCTTAAATATAGAAGAATTCACCACCTCATTAAAATCACCCAAAGCAACCCAAGGTAGTGGTAAGTGCTTCAAGTCTGGCAAAGATAGTTCCACAAAATGTCTCTATTAAGGGCACAAGACTAGCATAAATATCGCTACATAAACAAGCATTACCCTTCGAATCCACTTCCAAAGTAATGGCTTGTGGACATTTGGAAATACATCTAACTTCAATCGATGATCATTTGACAACATCCAAATCCCTCCCAAGTGACCTGATGCCTCGACAACCTCAATGGCTTCATACCCCATATGCTGCCAAAAAGTCTTCATTCTAGCAAAGAGAACATGAGTTTTTACAATAATAAAGATGGAAGGCTGAAACTTATAGATAAGTTCCTTAATATGGCTACGAGCTATCTCGTTGAAAGTCTTACATTCCAAGCTAAAATATTTAAAATCTGAGCACATCATCAAAAACCACGCTTGGAATGGCCAACACCCTAAACACCTTATGTGACTATGCTAAGCCTCTCCATACTGCTATTGCTCAAAATTTTGGTCCCCTCGACTATTAGCTTTGGTGTCATCTTCCATCGAGTGAAGGAGATGCAATGAGTAAAGGGGTGTGAACACCAATTTTGTCAAACCCACAAATAAAAAAAATTATTTTTAGCCCATCCGTTTCATTTTTAGTTTTTTTTTTATTTTTATTTTTTATTTTTGTTAAGCCCATTGTTATTAGTTTTTAACCGTTACCAAAAAGCAAAAAAAAAAAGGTCCATTTAGTGTATTGTTTGTTTGTTGTTGACAAAAAAGGGTTTCAATCTATTCAAACTTTTTCTTTTTATTTTGAATTGTGAAAAAGGGAGGAGCTTTGGCCCATTTCATATTCTTGTTCTTTTTACCTAGCCCGTGTTAAAAAAAATAAAAATAAAATAAAAATTTGTTTGTTTGTTTGCATCATTTTGTCTTCTGGAAAAATGAATAAACGATGAAAATGAGGCACGCTGTCCTTCTGGAAAAATGAAAATGACAAATGAGAGTTGCGTCCATTGATTTGAGAATAGACGAGTCAAATATTGCTGCATGTGTTAGAATAAAAGGCTGAATTAAAAAGAAAAAAACAAAGAGAAGACGAGTGTGAGTGTCAGAACAACGCATGAAAAGATTGGAGAATCCACAAAATCAGCTGCAATTTAGAAAATAGCTTAATCTTATCACAGACAATTGCTGACCAAATCTTGCAAAACATGATCAATTCAACTATAAATGGGAATAAGATTCAGATGAAAGGCAACTTTTTTTGAACCTCTAAAAATTTTATTCTAAAATTTGGAGAGGAGAATTAAGGTTGATTGATCATCATTTTTCCTATTGAAAGCATTTTTGCCACAAACAAAAGAAAAATTGCAAAGCCACAGGTAATTATTTGTTGATTCATTTTCTTTCTGAAGTGTCCAGTTTTCATTGTCAAATCACAAATTAAACTCACAACCAGCAATATTTCCCCAATCAAAGTCTAAATCCAGAATCACAATCCAAAAACCAAGCATAGATTAGATCAAAAATCATCATCATCAACGTCCATCTTGGTCTACAAAAATCCCAATCCAGTTAGAGCTAAAACACGTCCAAATCATTATCATCATTTCAACAAAAAAATTTTTTTAGAAAAAATTGGAAAAAGGAACCAGAAGTTGAATGGAAAAGTAGTCACCAACATCACGGTGGTGCCTGGCATCGCCGCCGCGAGGCCTAGCCGCGTCGCCTCTCTCACGCTCCTTCCCTCCTCATCTTGGCTGCCATCTTCGCGGCATCTCCCATCAAAACCACCGTCACCATTTATGGTTGCATGTACCACCGTGACATCCCAAGCCTCCATAACTCACGCCGCCGCTCACCGTCGGGCTTCTCCCCAAGGCACGCGCTCCTCCCGCGAAGGCCGCACCGGAGGAGGAGAGCCGAGACCCACCGCGGATTGAAGCTTCCTCATCGCCGGCCGCGCGCCGCAGCGTCCTCCCTTTGATCTCCACAGGCTTGCGAGATCGTTTGCCACCTCTCGCTGTCGCGAAACCTCCGGGACCCCTTCATGCGCGCGACCTCGAGGAGATCGGCCCACCGTCGCTGGGACCCGGCTTCTGCTCACCGATCGCTGGCCTGACGCACGGCGCATCCTGCATCGTGGCCTTCTTCTCTTCCCGAGTTTCCTCCTCCCAGCTATCGCACACTCCCCGCACATGGCCAGGACACCGCGGGGGCGGATCGGCCACCGTTGGCCAGGCCGCGTCCCTTTGCCCCTTTCTTCTTTGGCCATGATCTCTTGCTCCTTCTCTCTTTTCCAACTCTCCCCTTTCTCACTCTCTACATTTTCTCTCTATCTTAGTGTGCTTGTGTTGATTTGTGAGTGTTGTCCGTGAGAATATGTGTGTGTGTGTTAGTTCTAGTGTGTGTGTGAGTGCACATGTGTATTTGGGTGGGGTGGATAGATTTAGATTAGTAAAATTAAGTGAAGTTGGTTTATTTCTATTTTAGTGTTATTTTATTTTTGTTTTTGATGGATTGTGTTTTGGTTTAGTTTGGTTTAAAATTGGATTAAGAATTTGTATTTGTTTGTTTTATTATTATTATTAGTGTCACTTTATTTTTATTGGGTCAGATTTTTTATTTTGTTTTATTTTCATGGACTCAAGTTTAGCCAAAATTTTTGTAAAAAAATTAACCAATAAAAGTAATTTGAAAATGGAATTAACTAAGCCACGATGGCTTGTTAATTCTATGTCTAGAATATTTTAGCTTAAGTTTGATATTCTAAAAATTCTTTAAAATAAAATCAATCAACCCATAACTATTTTATAAAGAACTACGTAACTTTGAGTTCTCCATTTTGGGGATACGTAGGAGCAGGCGATTCAAATCCCTGTCAAGTTCAAAATTAAATTTTTATAATTTATGTCTTACTTGTAAATAATTTTTTTTATATATGGAATATTTTGTTATTTTTATATTATTTGAGAAGTATTTTTTAAATAAAATGTTAATTTAGCCGTGACGGCTTGTTAACTTAATATTTCGGACATTTTAGCTTGTGACAGCTTAATGATCCAAAAATTTCCCTGAAAATTTATTTTTCCCATTTATAAAAAAGATATTAAAAATATTTCATTTATCTTGTTTGTAAATAATTCATAGAATTTTCTATTATATTCAATTTAAATTGGTCATTTATTTGTTAAAAAATTTTATTTCAAATAAAATGTTAATTTAGCTGACGGCTTGTTAACTCGTTATTCTAGACATCTAAGCTATGAAGCTTGATGTTCCAAATTTTCTTTTATTATTTTATGTTTTATTTTCTTTTCATAGAAAGTATCAAAATAAATTTTTATCTTATTTATAAGTATTTATAATTTAAAAGAGAATTTTATTTTCATCTGTTTAAATTTAAATTTCTTACTTATTTTGTTTCAGATAAGGATGTTGATTTAGCCGTGACCTTGTTGACTCAATATTTTGAACATCGAAATCGTGACAATTTGATGTTTCAGAATTTTTCTTAAGAAATTTTTTTTTTTTGATTTCCTTGTAAATAAATAATGACATAAATATTTTGAAAGGTTATTAATAATTTGCACAATTAATAAGTACCGTCTAAGGACGGGTGTACTAGGTGCGTAGGATTAAATCCTACCCTCTTATGCATAACCGACTCCGAACTCTAATTTGGTTACAAAGACCTTTTCTTTAAAAGTGGGTTTTTTCCGTGTTTTCCCAATTTAAATAAAACGTGGTGCGACTCCTAATTTTGAACAATTTCTTTTCGTCCGTCGCGGTTTCTGTTGCGACAGGGGCTGTTGTCTTTTTTAGCTATGAAGATTGGAGTCACCGCTTAGCTTGAGTATACATTGACAAGCTCTAAGAGATACTGAGTGCGGTTTCAGCACTGAAAGTAAAAGGAAGATCTCCTTTAAAGGAGAAATTTGCAACCTTCGTGCCTTTTGCTTGCACTTGCTCTGATGTGCCAACCTTTTTATTTTTGGGATTCTGTATGTGCTTTGCATGCAAGGCATGCACATGAACCCTAATGGTATTAGACTTCTACTTTGGTTCTTTCTTTGCTTTCATGGTTTGATTTGCCTTTCTTATTTCCACCGCTACCCAACCTTCCTCATCATTAACCAACATAGGCTCGCAACTAGAATCCCAGGAGCAGCATTTAAGCAATACCCAATCAAACGATCTACACAATCCCCTCTGATCATTGAGTTGCACACTAGGGCTAGCTTGCATCGTCAGCTTCACCTTATCACCACCATCATCATAGGGGAAGAGGTATCCTCAGGATTCCACCTCTTTAAAACACACCCTAGCTGGGTGACCATTACAACCACACTTGGAACATATCAAGTGCAAACTTTCATATTCCATTGTATGCCAGTGGTCTCCTAATCCAAATTTCACGGTGCATAGGAGGCCAAATCCATTGCAACACAAAAGCGAGCAAAATGCCTTCGTCCCAGATTGAGTAGTGATGTCAATCTTAACTAGCTTGCCAAGCCTCGTAGTTATGGCCTTCAGAAGCTCCTTCATGATAATAAGAGATTTAAATTAGCAAGCCTAACATACACCATAGTTTTTCTGAAACACTCCTCAATCGGATTGAATTCCAAAGACCACCTTTTCACCGCTAGGTAGTGATCTAAGATCATCCAAGGACCCCTTTCCACCACCCTAGATTTAAATCTGTCTATTTGAATATCACTAATTACTAACTATTTTTTTTTTAATTTCAAGTAAGGGATTGAGAATTCCTAAGACGGGGATGCTCGTTTTTTGATGGATTTTAGGGCACGTCTTATGTCATACCCATTGATAGGGTAAGTGACATTAAGTAATTTAATTATTTAAATTCCATATTCTGTGGTTACGTAGAATGTTTAACTTAAATTGTCAATCATTAGTTTTATTGGTCACCATATGAAGACATGAGTGTCGTTGCTCTTGTACCGACCCATGTGTATAGAGGTACTGGCGTTTGGGCTTCAATTACAACACTTATTTGCATCGAGATTGTGGAGTGGCGCTGGCCTGAATCGTGTCATGTGACAGTACCAATGCATGCAGTATATTCCACATTTCCCACTAAATATTAATAGACTTACGCACAGGATGGTCACGGTATAATGATAAGGTATGGTGGGCTAATAAGCATGCAGATAACTAAATTTTTGTTCTTTTTGGATTTATTTTATGTTCTTGTAATATGAGGCAATAAATTAAATTAAAAGAGACTAAAAAAAGAAACAGGATTCTTACCTTTTTAACAGTAAAATAAAAAATGAAAATTAAAAATAAACTAAATATTAAATAAAAAAGGAAATAAAAAGAAAATAGGTATTCATCCTTTTTGTTGATTAAGATTTTTTTTATTAAATTAATTTTATTATTTGTTTTATTTAGCTTTCTATTTTATTTTTCAGAAAATAAAAACTTCAATCAACAGGTAGTTTCTTATCTTATTATTTTTATTTTTGTTTAATTTTTTGTTTATTTTTAATCTCTATTTTATTTTATAGTTAAAAAAGGGTAAATATCTTGTTCAGATTAATTTTTTTAGTTTCTTTTATTTTAATCTATCGTGTTATACTACAACAAAATGCATTTAGTTCAAAAGTTTTACATTATCAATGTATTTAATTAAATGCATCAAACAATCTATATTGCATTTGCACTATACTTTCTAGTATATAAATATAAAAAAATGAAAAATGAAAATATAATAATATAAAAATATTATTTAATTGTTTTTGTAAATTTAAATATTTTAGCTTATTTATTTATCTTTTTAATTGTCTTACTATATTTGTCTTGAAATTCTTTGGCGCGTTTGTTTTATCTAATGGTTATTTTATATTTTTTTAGCTTATTAGTATACCAAAAATTAAAAAAAAATTCTTTAGCTTATTTACCATTTCAGTTCATTGATAAAATTAGATGTTTTTGTAAATTAATAAAATTATTTTCATATAATTTTTATTCTAATATGTGCAGTAATAAATTATAACAAAAATTAAAACGTAAAGAATTAAAGTAGTCAAATAAATATATAAAAATACAAAACATAAAAATTGAAAATATAAAAAAATTATTTAATTGTTTTAGTAAATCTAACTTTTTTTGCTAATTTATTTATCTTTGTAATAGTCTTATTTATTTAACCTTTTTATTTATCTTTTTTTCTCGCTATATTTGTCTTTACATTTTATGGTACATTTGTTGTATCTGTTATTATTTTATATTCTTTAGATTATGTACCATTTAGGACCAAAAAAAGAAAAAAGATTATTTACCATTTGAGTTCATTGATAAAATTAGTTACTTTTAATAAATTAAGAAAGTTATTTTAATGTAATTTTTATTCTAATTTTTGTAGTAATCAATCATAAAAAAATTGTCTTGCTATATTTGTCGTTAAATTTTAAGGTACATTTGTTTTATCTATTATTATTTTATATTCCTTAGATTATTTACCACTTATGAGAAAAAAAAAAGATTAGTTACCATTTGAGTTTGTTGATAAAATTAGATATTTTTATAAATTAAGAAAGTTATTTTAATTTATTTTTCATTCTAATATGTGTATTAGTCAATTATAAAAAAAATTAAACATGAAGAATTAATGTATTCAAATAAATATATAAAAATAAAAATCATAAAAATTGAAAGTATAAAAATATTATTTAATAATTGTTTCAGTAAATGTAGCCTTTTTAGCTTATTTATTTATCTTTTTAATTCTCTTACCATATTCGTCTTTAAATTTTATGGTACGTTTGTTATATCTAATTGCTATTTCATATCCATTAGATTTTTTTTTTATTGACTATTCGTTAGATTATTTACATTTGATTTCAGTGATAAAATTAGATATTTTTTATAAATTAAGAAAATTATTTTCATGTAATATTTATTCTAATATGTGCAGTAATCAATTATGGTTAATCAATTATAGGGATTGAGTAAAACTCAACATTATTGTTTATAAATTAGATTTTATGGTACATTTGTTTTATCTATTATTATTTTATATTCCTTAGATTATTTACCACTTATGAGAAAAAAAAAGATTAGTTACCATTTGAGTTTGTTGATAAAATTAGATATTTTTATAAATTAAGAAAGTTATTTTAATTTATTTTTCATTCTAATATGTGTGTTAGTCATTTATAAAAAAAACTAAACATGAAGAATTAATGTATTCAAATAAATATATAAAAATAAAAATAGTAAAAATTGAAAGTATAAAAATATTATTAAATAATTGTTTTAGTAAATGTAGCCTTTTTAGCTTATTTATTTATCTTTTTAATTCTCTTACCATATTCGTCTTTAAATTTATGGTACGTTTGTTATATCTAAGTGCAATTTTATATCCGTTAGATTTCTTTTATTGACTATTCGTAAGATTATTTACCATTTGATTTCATTGATAAAATTAGATATTTTTTATAAATTAAGAAAATTATTTTCACGTAATTTTTACTCTAATATGTACAGTAATCAATTATACGGATTGAGTAAAACTCAACATTGAAAAATTCAATTTCACACTTATATTTTAATAAAAAAAAGGGTTTTTTTTGTTCTTTTTTAAACTGAAATAATCTCCCTCGTATCAGAATTCGGAAGATTCCCTCTCTCTCTCTCTCTGTAGTCACGGTGGTTCCCTCCTCCATCTCTCTCTGTATGTGTGTAGTTTTTTTTTTTTTTCCTCTTCCCTTTTTCTCCCCTTCAAGAATGGTTTTTCATTGCTATTTGGCTTGTTTTTGGTCATGGCTTCGATGAATCCTACTTTTATAAAATATAAATAGATAGATTGGTTATAGTTTTGGTTCTGCCCTTCAATCACTTTCCTGGGTATGATTCAACTCCACAGCATACAAAACTTCTAAGAAAATTTAAAACATCATTTTTATTGTATTTTGCTTTTTCAATTCAATGAAATTCATTTATTCATTTGTTGTTTTTGGGCTGAGCTTCATTTTCTATGTTTTTCTTTATCAGGTAGACTGCATACCTCATAGCTGTTGAGTCTTCTTTGGTGTTTGTGTGAGATTTTGGGATTTATTTTGAATTTTGTATCTTGTTTTATTTGGAGTGGATATGCGCTAACAAATTATTGTTTTCATATGCTCTCTTTATTCCTTAATAATGATCGTGACGTAAAATCGTTCATTTGATATATTAAAAAGTTAATATATCTAATCACAAATTATATCTAAATACATTAGCTTTTTAACGTATCAAAATGATAAAATTACCCATCACAACTATTATTAAAGAATGAATGGAGTATGATTTTGATTTGGTTGTTCTGATCATTAGCGGGAAAACTTGAATTGATTATGTGATATCTACACCGATCTATATGTGGTTCTCTTTGCTCTCCATGAGTTTTGATCTATGAAGCATAGATACTCTCCTTTTGGGTACTGGACACACTGAGCATGTTTGAGTACAAACTCAATGACTCATTTTTTGAGGAAAAAAAATTGGATCATGTTTGAGTCCCCCCCTCCCCTCTTCTCTTTTCTTTCTTTTTCCAATTTCATTAAGCCCTAACCCTTCTTCTACCCAAATTTCATTTAAAAAAAATTCAAATGTAATGTTAAATAATTTAGACCTATTGTATATTAAAATTTTAGTTTTCATTACGAAATTTATGAAATTTTAATACTTTTATCATATATATTAACGTATTCATACTTAACTTTTTTCAAAATTTTCATATCCCATACCCTTATCCATATTGGATACTAGAGACATGTCCCCAAGACACACAAATTATTTTTCAAGAATATCCATTTAAATATTTCATGTTCTATCTTTGTCCTTCTTACTTTTCAATTCTTTATTAAACTATAACTTAATATTATTTATCTTTTTATCAATTATCATGTCCTATATACTAACATAGAAAACAATTCCATCTCCTTCTCTCGTATCTTTTCTGTCTATATCGTATCCCTTTTTTGTTGTCTTGGACAGGTACCAAACCTTTTCTTTTTTTCCTTTTTTTTTGTTTCGGTCGAACACCTCCTTTAAGCGTAACCCGCTACACTAAGGAACGAAGGGTGGCTTTAGCCTTGCAACACTTAATGACCATTCCTCTAAAATAGGCCCTGGCCCATTATGCTCATCAAATGTGCCCAGCCAATCCCAATCCTTCTGTTCTCCAATTTAGGCCCAGCCCACTAACTTGTGATGAATTTTTGATATGGACCTGGCCCACTAGGTCCACAAATGTGCGCCATTGGGAAAGATCTCACTCCTTGCACTAATGGAGCGATGTTGCCAATAGCCTCTATTCTGCCTTTGGACGCCGCCGCCGCCGCCGCCGCTGCCACCGCCGTGTTCTTAATGGTACGTCTGTCTGTCGATGCGTAGTAACACTGTCATCGCTGCTGCGGCTGAAGAGTGAAGACTCCCCGTCAGCCAGCCCCTCTGCCTTGCTGCTCCTCTTGAGGTCTTTGTTTCTTCGGCTGAGACATTTGGCCGAACCGTCTCCCTTATCCAGAGCATCTTTCACATGTGCTCATCAAATGTCCTCCTTCTTCGTCTCTTCCTCACCTTCCCATCTTTCGTGCACCATTTTCTTGATCAACAGAAGCGCAAGGAGCTTCTCTCTAAACCTTTCTTCGCTCCGAAGGCCTTGTCTGGCCCACTTTTTATTCACATCACAGATTGCCCTCTCAAACGCCCACCATGTGGCATCTGGGTTGTCTTCTTTCCATGACCGATACCGGATCTTTTCTCTGTTGCTTTGGGCCGCTGTCAACTTCGCCTGTCGAATGTGGCAGGCTCTGGTCAGTGTTGGCAACTGGTAATCGAAGGTGGTGTTTATTGACATTTCTTGAAGTATTACTAAGATATGATGAGGAAGAGTTAGAGCTCCTCTACTCTCTCTAAAAGTCTCAGACTTCCTTTGCAAAGGACAAAAGACTCTTAACTAGCCCCTATCTTTCTCTATTTATAGGCAACCAACTAACTAACTGCCTAACTAACTGCTAACTATTGAGTTCCTAACCGTGTTTTAGCTTGTGTTTAAAGTTAATTGCATTTTTTGCTTTATTTGGGAAGAGAAATCAGCCATCTCTTATAATCAAACAGCACCATCCCAAACACCATTATGACCAGAAGCATGAACTTAATATTTACCTCCCAAAAGGACCTGTTTATTTATGTTTCGATCTTTGAACTTGTTAAATTGTATCAATTGTTTTCGTTGTAGAAATCTTCATTTAAGTTTTAATGGACCTTTTATTGTTTTATAAGTTTATTTTATCATATCCGGTTTAATTGGTTCAACCTTTTACTCATCGGTTGAAGAACCAATGACTTAGAGCCTTGATTGTGTTTACTAGTCCAGTTTTATAACTAAGGTTTGGATAAACAGATCAAACCCAACTTAATCCATGGTTCCAAGAGGCTCAGACGGTGACAAAGTGGATGGCGCTGCAACCGCTGACCGCCACCACAGCCACCTGCGGCCTGTGATTGGTGAGTTACTCACAACATCCCTCACAAATTCTGTCACTTACTGTGTTTAAACTTGTATTGAAATTTTGCATGATAGCCTTAAATCTTAGCTGGTTCATCTGTTGCTGCTAATAGAGTTGGTGTTGTTGCTTCTTGAAATTGGTGGTTGAATTGGTGTTTTCTGGTTGCAGAATCTATGATAGGAGAAGCATTAACGTTTTGTCAAACAGTCCTTAAAGAAGATGGCGAAAAGAGGAACGAAGGCATGCAACAGAGCTTTGTTCATAAACCCACAGGTAGTTACGAATTCTGCCTTCTTTTTTGTGTTCAAATTGAACAATGATTTTTTTTTCCCTTTCGATGTTGGTGTTTTGGTTGACATGAAAAATTTGATTCTACCTGGATTTGTTTCTGATTCTGTAGTGGACATGATAGTTAGATTGTGTGTTGACTTACGATTTTGAAATATTCCAATACTACAGTAGAGGAGGTCAGTTATGAAAGTGATAGAAACCAAAATGAAGAGCACAGAAATAGAATAAGTATGTATTGTTCACACACTCTTGAATTGATACATATGATTTCAGCCAAGGTAAAGAGAAAACAACAGTATGAAATGAGCAGAACAGAGAGAATGGCTTGAGCACTAAAGCAGCTCAATCTCTCCCAAATGCCTAGCAAAATAAGTGCCTGAATATTCTCCTCCTTTCCACACTACAAATGTCCCTCCTGCTGCAACAGAATTTCCACACGCCCTCCCCACTGCCAACATGGCATTCACACTCTCACACACCTCACCAAGTTCGTTATGCAAGTAGCCCACCAGAATCACTCACATTCCCAACCCTAGCATTGCCCAAACTGCCCCTATACTTTTCTCTTTGTACACTTTAATCCCATTGGACAATTGATCTCTAACAGACCATGATTAGTTGCCTGACTTAATAGGAATTAGAAATACAAATTACCTCCTTGGTCTATAGGCCTTTCACCACCTGCACCCTGGGAGTATATATGTTTTGGCTGAACATCCTTCAGTTATGGTTGTAGCCAAAATATTTAGATATCAAGATCTAGTTAAATCAAACAAAGAGGGATATGTACAGAACATGGCAGTCCCAGCTACTGTTTCCTTAGCCCTAAAACATAGCTTTACATTTCCTCTGTTGATGTCAATTCCTCCTCCTTCACCACTACAGTTTTTGCTGTGTTCTTGTTGCTCAAGCTGACTCCTCCTTATCTTGGGTCTTATCATGGTATCTGCCCTTCATCTGATCCTATCACTGCCAATGAAAATTTTAACATGAACTATGAAGACGAATCCCAACTCAAGTGTTATATTCATTATCCAATAGGTCTTGTGTCACCATATTGAGCTTGTCTTATATCTTTTGTGGGACTGGTAGTTATTCAATACAAGGTTTAGTTTGCATACACAGATTAACTATCCTTTGGAAGACCTATTTGTTAGTTGCTGAAACTTCCTTGTGCAAACAGATTGGTCTTTGCTGCCCTTTTATGTTGTGGTGATTAATTATGCAAGCTCTATAGAGGCTTTAAGGGCCATATACTTTATTGATTGTGTTATTTTGTGCTGAGATTTTATTAATGATATGGATATAATGATGATGATTTATATCTATCTTTATGTGGATGGACTTTCTTTGCTGCCTTTGTAAAAATGGCTTGGTGCTGACTTATCATTGCCATGGTAGGATTTGTGGGCCTGGTCCTAGAAAAATCAGGAAAATGATTGTTTCTTAATTTTAGCTTGTTCCCTCCCGTAGCCAATTCTCAAATGATTTTTGTCTTGTGTTAAATTCTAAGAAGAAAATGGAAAAGCACTAAATGGCAATTCTCAAGTCTCTACCTGATGACATGGGACAAATGATAATAATTATAATAATAACTGATAATACTAATATATTGTATTTTAACTTAATGAAGCTGTAAAAATAACTCATTAGAGAAGTAATTTCTCAAATGTGGATTGTTTATTTCCAAGATATAAGAAAAACAGATACAATAGTATGAATTAGTTATTAACTTTTCCCTTGTTTAGTAAGTTTGTAACAAATATAGAAATTTATTTTTAAAGTTTTCTTAGATTCCTATAATTTTATCGTTTTCTATTATTTAGAAAATAATTTTAACAAAATAAAAATGAAAGTATTGTAGTTCATTGATTACTTCAACTGAGAGACAGAGGTTGCTATGGTTAGCGGTGGAGAACTTTTTTTTTTTTTCTTTTTCAAAAACTGAACTGAATTGTTAATTTGAATTCATCCAAACCACATGAGTATCTCAATTTCTAACAGCCACATTATATTGAGATGGAGTCCAATACTCTTTACTTTGCTCAACCTTCTTTTACTGGTCATCTGTGGCCTATTAGCTATGTACTGCTGTGAACAACTAGAGAGTAGAGAAAGAAAGGAAGTCTGTTCACCCTTGCAGACTGCAAAGTGAGTTCTAGATCCTTTATCCATTGTCTGGACGAATGTTCTAATTCCATCCGCAGCACCATAAAATGATGATGCACATTGACCCCTGACTAGAACTGACTTTTGACTTTGATAACTTAAGATATTAATATTTTACTTATCTGTGAATTGAACATACCATTGGGAATTGGGATTTAAAATGTGGATCTTCTTAAATAATTGAGCTCACTTTTCTATTGCTAGTAGTGTTAGATACAAGACAATCTGCTTTGGGAAAACTTGTGCTGCTTCGGCCATGGAATGGAGCATTCAACTAGAGAAGGGCTTCCGATCTAGTAAGCCAGGTAATATAGCGGATTCTTTCTTCTTTTGTTGTTCATTCCTTGTACTTTTTAGGGTTTTGCTTCTTTACTAAGTCTTATCCTACATTAGGTGTACCTGTCCAAGCCATATTGCAACTAGGGCCTCGCCTCCAGCAATGGAGTAGTGAGCTTGAATCTAGCATTACATCTGATGCTATAACTGGCATTGTGCCAAGTGAAGTTAGGCTATTTGCAAATGCCATCCTCTTGCGCCTTGCTGATGCCTTTAGGGGAGGTGACAGAGAAATCAAGCTTTCTGTTGTCAAGGTTTTCTTGTCTGAACAAAAGCACCGTTATATTGGGAAGCACAAGCAGTGTAAAGGGTTTCTGTCAAAGGCAAGAGTAGCTAACCACTTGGAGTTGTTGAGGCGAGTGAAATATGTTTATGACAATGGGGATTTGGAGTCCAAGTCACTAGCTTTGGTTCTGTTTGGTTGCTGGTTTGATTTCACCAACGAGAATGCCCAAATACGATACTTGATACTTTCCAGCCTTGTTTCGCCTCATCATTGCGAGGTAAAATAAGTCTTTTAATGTTGCCGTTGTTCTGGGTATCTAATTTCATTCTTAGTAACATCTCCCAATTTAGTATTGTTATTTGTTTACATCAATCCTTCATGAGTAGCTAGTCATGTTTACTTTTTATGTTTCAATTTTCAAGCACTTTGTTGTGCAATTGTATGGAAAGTGAGAAACCACAATCTTATCCTGATTTTCAAGACTTTACATAGATGGGTTGATAATGATTGAATCAATTGAGTTTGATTGCCTTGGGCCATTCTCCTAACTTTCTTCACTTGTGTTCTGCCTTGTTTAGCCAGTTTCCTTATAGATGCTTCTTAAGTTTTAATTGGTTGATTGATTATCTGCACCAATATATTTGAAACATTGGATTGGGTGTTTACAGGTAAGAGCATCATTATTTGCTGCTGGATGCTTTAGCGAGACATCAGATGATTTTGCACGTGTTGCAAATTGGATGTTGTTCGATATGCTGAATTCATCTAAAGTACCAATGCCTATAAAGTTGGATGTAACACAAGTTCTTCCAAAATTTAAGCGTAACTTTTCAGTTGCAAACAAAGCATATAAGGTTGGTGTCCATTTTTTTCCCCAATTCTGATTCATCTATTCATTTCTTTTACTTTGCACATGCATTTTCTCTTGTTACATCATGAGCTTTATTTTGTCACACATTTTTATGTTTTTTGTGTGTCTGTTTTTTCCTTGGAGTTGTCACATATTTAGGTTTCTTGTGTGATGATTGATTTAATACAGGCAGGTCAGCTGTTGGTTTCTAATATCTCAGATGAAGATTTTTTGGTAGCTATGTTAGTTGCTCTTACAGAACTGTCTTCCATTATTACACTTCTTGCTTCCCATCAGGTATGTGCCTTTTTTATTCTTCTAAATGACTTAGGCCATCCTAGTTTGGTAGGTAGAATAAAAGTTCCCAATTTACTTTTAACCCATCTTTTCATTTGTGTGTGTGAAAGACTCTGGACATTCACTTAGTGCTCCACATCTTTTCCTTCAAATGACAGTGTTTTTTTTGGTAGATAGCATTGTATGAAGTTTGTGAAACTTATTGCCAGATTATTACTTTGAAAAGGCATGTAACGAGGTTTAAGTTTGTGATTAAATGAAGCACCATACATATTGCACTCATTTTGTTTAAGAAACAACGTGTACAATGACAATATAGGCAAAAAAAAACAAACAAGGTGGTGGGGCTCAGGGAAATAAAAAATTGAAATGGGCTAACCAGCTTGTTTGTTTTTTTACCTTGTAAGTATGTTGTACAAAAATGTTTTACACATCATTTTTCTTGGTTAATGTATATTGCACCATATCTATTGCACTCATTTAATTCAGGGACTTTCTTGCAATCATTTTGGTTTCAGGTGGACTTTCTTCTTTCATTTCTCAACCGAGAAAGAACTCCACGTGTACAGAAACCGCATTAACATGCTTGCAATTTTTCTCCCAGAAAGGATTGTGCCAATATCCAGTTGAAAAAGGTCGGCCCCCAAACCTCCATGTTCAACTAACCCAGTTGCACTTCATCCTACGTCCTTCCAGAGCATAGTGGACAGACCCTGGAGCACTCGCCTTGGAAGGATGATGAAATCCTCGACCTGAACAAGAAGCCATTGCATGTCATCAGGATGTTTATGCTTTGGTTTTCTCGAATCCTTTAGACTTCCTTTTCTTTGTTTCGTTTTTCAGAATATTGTTGAACACGTTTGAGTTCTCAATTTCTTTAATTTATCTCTAGTAGTGTGTGGTAATAAATCCCCTTGGTTTAACTTTTGGGAGAATTACTTTTGAAAAAATTAGTTAAAAAGATTATTTTTAGAGAAATTATTATTTTTAAAAGAATTGATTTGTGTTTGGTTTGAGTATTCCAAAGTAGGTTTAAGTGCATGTTTGGTTTAGCGTTGAGCCACACCAAATGCACGTTGATTCTCTTGGAACGCTGTGCTATAATGTGTTTGGATGCTTCGGGTTTGTGATTTTTTTATGATAATTGTTGGCATCTTTCCAACCTTGCAACCCTTCTCCCTCGGAACGTTGCACAGATGATTACGCCCATATCTCTTGATGCTTTTCTTATCTCGGGGGATTTTGAGTGGTTTGCTGATGTTTCGTGTCTTTTTTACGGCTCGGTCTGCTTATGCTTGGTTGATGGAGACCAAGACCATTGGTTTGCCCCTTCTGAGTGGAATTGGTGTTTATGATTAAAGATTCTCGAAGAGATGAGGTTCTTCTTGTGGTTGATTTCCTACCATTCCCTTCCTACTAATGAGATTGAGGAGTGCAAGGGAATTTGGGAGTGGACCAATTCTTCCTTGCGTCACCAATCTCTGTGGGATTTGCCAATTTTGTTGAGCAAAATCTTATTCCTGGCCCGGGAGTTAACCCAACTTTTCAAACCCGAGTTGACTTGTTTCATGGGTGTGCTCGCTAGCTATTGTTAATAAACTAAACGTGGATGGTGGTTTGAGGTTGCAACAAGTACGTTTCGGAGGCGAGTTGTGTTAGAAGTTGGCAAGTTGGTTCCTCCAGGTGCCCTCGGTCTTGTTTGCTGAACTCATGGCATTAAGAGTAGGTTGCAACTGGCTTGGGGTAGGCGCTTTTAGAAGGCTAATATGCCATTCAGATTTTCTTATGGCAGTGGAGCTCGTTTGGGGGATGTCAGCATTTGCCATCATTATGTTGCGCTCATCATCGAGATTTAGGTCCTTCTTTGCCGTGCTTGGAAGGTTTGTTTTAGAACACACTCTTAGATAAGCCAATTCTTGTGCGAATTGGAAGGCAAAACAAAGAGTTCGTGACCTGGCTTTCAAGGTTTGGGAGGATCCACCACAGGCTGTGTCATAACGCCCTGTTGGGTGGTTCTTGGGTGTCTATTTCATTAGATTGTAGTTTTGTCTCGATTTACATTCCACCAGAAAAAAAAACATATAAATAAAATATAATGGACTCAATAGAGGCAGAAAGATGGAATTATACCTAAAAGAATAATGATATTGTACAACAATATTGTATAACATTTGTACAACCTAGGTATAAAAACAAAGATAGTGGTGGGTTCAAAAAATAAGAAATTGAAGGTCCGCCACCTTATTTGTTTTTATCCCTATGTTATATGAATGTTGTGCAATTGTGTTGTACATGTATCATTACTCTACCTAAAAAGATAAATAGTAAGATTAGTTATGGGCTACGGGCTAGATAGTGGTCATTGGTGGCAAGGCTACAACAATGGAGTTAGATTGCATCGACTTGATAGGAGGTGGCATGATGGTTGGGTTGTGGCGAGGTTGCGAGGTGACACAAATGTCCTTATGGTTTTAGGGTAGAAACTATGTAATTTTTTTTTTTTAATTTTAGTAGTTTTAGATATGGAAACCAACAGGACTAAGAGTGTGATCTCTACTCTGCTCCTTGAATTTGCCTCTAGGTATTCTCGTCCTTCTTCCAGCCCCTACTTAAAAAAAGAAAACCCTTCCAATTTGAGATCAGAATAAAGTAGACCATATGAGAATCACTAAGTATAAGAAGAAATTAGCATTCCCATTAATTATACATTTAATCCATAAATGCTAAGGAGAAACCTTTCAAAATACTAAGGGCACTTTAGATAGGAAATTAAAAGAGAAAAAGTTTGACTTGAAAAATAAGAATTTTAAAAAAATTTAATACATTAAAGCATAGTTTGAAATTGTTGTGGCTCTTTTAAAACTGCTGAACTTTTTGGGCTTTCCAAATTGTTTGATTTTTCAAATCTTTCTATATTTGTTTTTACAACACTTTTTTCCTTTGTTACCTTTTGTAATTGTTATCTAATTAATGTGGTTCATGAGAGAGTACTCAATAAATTAAAGAATAAACTAATTTTTTATGATTATTTTTTAAAGGTTAAATTCATAAAAATATTTTTTAATTCTAATGTCATTAATTTATTAAATGACACTTATCATAAAGTAGAGCGCCAACAAAACTTTTTTGGTAAAAAGTTACCTCCGCGCCTTTCTAAATTACACTTATATATTATACAATATGTATCTCTATTGTGGTGAAATTTGGTTCGACTATTAAATGAATAAACAAAGCCAAGAAGCAAATCCACTCTTGATCCCAAAATGTATAGGCAATACCAAGGAAGAGAATCTCTGCTAGTTATGGATTCTCCAAATATTAAGTTACAATAAGTTGTAGATTATGATTGAAAATGAACTTATGATTAATGAAAGATGGAAAATAATACAACATCAACAACAAGGCTAAAGAACATGGAAATAGAAATTACAAAGTTTGATGAACTATACTACACTATGCCTACAAGGAAAGAAAAAAAGGTAAACTAACACAAAAGTGATAAAAGATGTGTATATGTGACTTGTTGCGTTTTCTTCCATCCATCTTTGATCCTTATATAATGATTTCGAAGTCGTTTTAATTAAGCAACCGTCGTAGTAATTGTTCCTAAGTCATTCACCCTTTCAAAATATGACGAACGATTAACCTCGCTCTATCAAACGTTACCACCCTATAACTTCTCATTCAGGACACATGCTCCCAGATGTTGAAACCTTTCCATTAACCTTGGCCATGGCTTGCAACTTTAGCAAACTCTTTTCTAGTACAACTTCCCACTTAACCTCGCCATGGCCTATAAATACCATGGTATCTTCCAAGCTGTTGTAATTGCTTCCACACCACTTCATTGTGATTCGGGGCCTATACCGTTAATGAGCCATAACATTGTTTATAGGCCCAATTACTTCTCACATTATAACCCTCATTGGGCCTAATTACTTTAATTAGCCCACTTTCATTTTGGTTGTAACAATCTCAACCAATGAACAATCCAAAGATTACCTATTAGTACACCAAAAGGAAAAAAGTTACCTGTAGGGATCGAGGTACACACAAAAACTAATTTTGCTTGAATAAAGAGGCCAAATATATATATATATATATATATATATATATTAAAAATAGAGACAACAGAAAATAAAGACAAAAGCTCTATTTTCTGTTTTTCTATCTTGAAAACATCCCCCAACTTTCCGCCCGATATCGACCTTGCCTAGAGGGTGCGCTGTCCACACTCAAGTAGCTGAGTACTATATATGTTATATAATTAATGAAGTCATGCATGCCATTCTTTCTAGGAAAATACCCCCCCCCCAAAAAAAAAATCAGTTTTTCATGAGTGTTACTATCACCGTTGATTAAATGTTGACAAGTGTCATATTGCAATTGACGAGGAATAATAAGTCTAGCATCAGAACAATTGCATTTTTGACTGTTGTATAAATATTTTGTCGGATTAAGATTATGTAACTTAACTGATGTCCTTCCCCTACCTAACTGATGCACATGTTGAAGCCAAACTTGGCTGAGTGATTAAAAATTGTACTATTAATCAGAATGCTTGTCCTAATCTAGTTAAAGGAATCATCATAATACCTGAGTGATTAAAAATTTTGAGTCAGAATGCTTGTCCTAATCCATTTAAAGGAATCACTATATTACTTCATTTTAGAACTACCTCACTTCATTGACTTGCAAATCAGTGCACATAGACATAACAAACATATCGTAATAATTAAATAATCAACATTGATTGATCGGATACGCTTGAATAGATATGTATAAGCCTAAGCCACTCTGACAGGATCTTAACAGCAATCTCTAATATGCTTATCAAGAGTGAGAAAAAACTTCTTCGAGATCCTATTCAAAATTGCTCTTGGTACGTTTCCACTGTCAAATAATACCACTGTAGCTTACGGTGCTGTCAGCTTAAGTTTTTGGTAAATATTGGTGATCTCAGCCATATTATATTACTTAGTAGGTAAGCATCAACTTATACGTCAATTTTATATTTTGAATATAACATGTTCAATCCCATTACCTTACTTTATTGACGTGTGCTAGCTTTAATTTGCATATAGGTGAAGAAATAAATGAGAAAAGTAAAAAGTTGGTATATTAAATGTTTTAATTAAAATAATTTAATGTTTTTATTTAGGCGATAACAATAATTTAATAAATAATAATACGTTTTTTATATATTGTTTTTGACATAATTTTTAGATACTTTAACATAACTCTAAAGTAAGAGTTCTGTTATTTTGGCATTATAAACTTTGACTTATACGAGGACTCACAGATAGTTGGTGGAGTCCATTATGTTCTTTTGATTCTTTACTTTTCTATCTACGATTTCTAATCATAATTTTTCGTAGGTGTCTCCGTAATAATCCGTATAGATATTTAGAGTCTAGGTCAAGACAACTTTTCACTTAAGTAATGGAGTCTTGTTTAATGTTTGAAATTGACTATAGAACGCTCGAATTAGAATTGCAACCTCAATATTTTTTTATTCCTTTGAGAATTAAATTTTAATTTTTTTAATTTTTGATTTGGTACCCAAGAATACTAGTACCTTTTTTAATCTAATGGTTGTGCTTTAATTATAATGTTTAAAATATTAATAAATTTAGTTAGTAAAATACGCAATAAATTTTCAGACAAATTATCTAAAATTAATTGATTATATCCATAAATTTTATAAGATACCGAAGAAATATCTTTTTTTTTTTTTAATCACGTTCTCAAGAAATTAAGAAACAACTGAAAAAACTAATTCTAATAAAAACCAAAGTAGGCGGATGGGTTGACCGAATAGAGTAATTTCAAGCAATAAGAATTTGTAAAACAAAATGCAAATCAAACACACTATTAGATGTAACAAATAACAACACTAACCACTTAGTCAAGGGTAAGTTTGGTATATCTGATAAGATAATATTATGATAGAATAAAACCTAATAATATAAGACATGTTAATATTTTAACATTATACAATATTTAATAGGATATTGTATGAGATTTTATATTATATGATATATTATTATCCTTTTATTGTATAAAAATAATTATAATCTCAAGTAAATATTTTGAAAAATAAAATTATGATAAAATAATAAATTCTATTAATTATTTATTCATAAATTAAAAAGGAAATATTATTATTTAAATATATTATTAATAGTTATTTTATTACAAATATTTATTAATCTTTAGAATTATAACTTAAATTGAATGTAATTTATTATTCAATTCAATTTTCAATAATTATTTATTTAATTTAATAAATATAAAATATAAAATACTATTTATTATATATTTTAATATTTTTTGCTTGTACTTTTTTTCAAAATACTATATAAAAATATTATGATAATAATTTTTATCATTTAATTTATTCAAATTTAAGTTTTAGATGAAATATTATAATAAAAATTATTTGTTAATTATAATTATTTTTAGACTTAAATATGTTTTTTATCTTGAAAAATAAGTGAGATTTGGTTTTAGTCCCTCAAAAATATATGTTTTGATTTTGGTTCAAATATTTCCAAAACTTTTGATTTAAATCACTACAACTAGTTTAATTTGTTTATGATGACTTACAGAAAACCACATTCTCTAATGTTATATGGTAAAAGTAGTTGTGCATGACATATCATGATTTTATGTGTCAAAATCTTCTCCTAACAACTCATTAGACTCAATCAATTAACTCATCTTATAAGACTCAATTACTCATTTTATAGTAAAGTTTTGACACATATAATTATATATATGTGACATGCAACTAATGACTACTATACATGATTCAATAATGTAGTTTTCCGTTAGTCGGCTTAGCATTTGATAGATACAAACTAACAGTGGGAATATTAAAATTAAACATATTTTGAAATATACCTTTTAAGGTCAAAAAATTATTTAATTCTTATTTTTATTTTTAGGGGATTTCTCTGGTATCCTATAAAGTTCATGGATATTATATCTTTTAGATAATTTATAGCTGAAAATTTGTCATGTATCCCACTAATTAAATTTATTACTATTTTAAATATTCATAATTAAATTGCAACATTGGATTCAAAAAGGTACTAGTACTTTTATAGTACCAAAATAAAAACCTTATTTTTATTATTTATGATTAAATTTATATTATATATATTTTTAAATTATCTATTTATTACAATATATTTTTATTAACAATTATTTTTTATTTATATAATTTTGATTTATTTAATGATTCATTTTAGGGTAAATTATACTAGCTTCTATTGAGATTTAGTGTAATTACACTTGTTGTACCTCTCTAGTTTATAAAATTATACTAACATTCCCTAAGATATTAATTCATTAATTTCAGTGACAAAAAGTTAAATATATCATGTACATAATTATTAGTAATAAAATTATAATATTTGACATATATATTGACTAAAATATATTTTTTTTATCATAGGTTATAATTATTAGTTTCATCTCTATGTGATAAAGAAATATATTTTATTTAGTCAATCAATATATTAAATATTATTAAAATATTATAATTTTATATGTAAATAACACATTTTTTTATCACTTAGATTAACGAATTAGTTTATTCACAAAGGAGATCAATGAAATTTTAGTGAACATTAGGGGCCTTTAATGATAATTTTGAAAAATAAAGGGTTACTGGTATAATTATACTAAATCTAGAGAAGATTAATAATTTTTTTTATTTTTATTTTAATAAAATATGAAAAAAAGATGAAAGAGACCTTATACATTAAAAACTTATCAAACCTATTTTGACCACCTCAAACTGGATGAAGTTGTATACATCATTTTAATGTGTGGAAAAACTATGATGGATAAATCATACAATATTTTGGCTACACTAAATAGAAAAAAATAAGTACATGTTTATTAAAAAGGAAAAAAAAGCGTACATTGCATGTACTAGTATTAGTTTATTCTATTATACCTAATAGAGCATGAAAAACACAAGCGTGATGTTTTGGTAAATCACATGCCTGCTCTTACCGCAGATTCTACACACATTTACTATAATTGCAATTGTCACGGTTTTTGCCAATTTATTACCAGTATCGTTACTATTATTGCCATCGCAAAGTCACAACTATATACTATTTATAAAGGAAAAATTCTTGTATAAACAGAAGTTTACCCTCTCATTCTTGCACATATTCACAATAAAAGTGGCCTCCACTAATTTTATATAAGATATATCCTCTTGTTTATAGGTCCCATTAATTTTATTGTGAGTGTATATAAGAATGAGTTGGTAAATCTTTACTCACACAAGAATCTCTCTTAGAAGAGTACATAGTGACTAGTGAGTCATTATTGCTTGCAATTTTGGTTTGGTCTGGTCCAAGTCACCTATAAGCGAGAGATTAGAATAGTTTAAATGAGATTATAGGATCAATATAGATTCAAACCTCGTTTCTTTGAAGATTTGGATTACCAAAAAATATCTGGTTGGTCTGTTTGTCGTTTGGCGCTGGGGTTTTTTCAGTGTGTTTGGTTTGAAACTGACTCTCTTGGATGCAGCTCGCGTAGTGTCTTCATTGGTGGAGAATACTTATCTCGGTCTTTCGGTCTGTTCAATAACAAGCACTTGATTGTAATTCTAAAGTTGAAACCAAAAAGTGCCTTTGCATTTTGCGTATATATATTTAATGAGGAAACACCTTGGAAGATTCTACATTTGAGCAAAATGGTCGATGCTTCCCATGTTTACCAGCCTAACCTTTTCTTTTTCAAAAAAAATGAAAAGGAATGTTACGCCCTGAGCTGAACATGCATGCTTAATAAATCTTGGTTTTGAAGCAATGCTGATAGTCTCCAACTTTAATTTTAAAGTAGGGTTCGTATGTGCCCTAAAAGGTAAGATGCAATTTCAAGGAAAAGAGGAGGAATTGAGGATGAAGTTATAGAGAAAGCAATGCAACAGAAATTTTATTGATGAGATTATTTTGTGAGAGTATCAATATCTTTTACAAATAAGAGGTTAGTATTTATAAATAAATTTATTTATATATTTGTATGAGATACCACTAAAATAGCAATTCAGCCCCTCAAAAGTGTTCCTGACATTAGTTTAGTCTTTGATATTTTTTTTGCGTCACTTTGGCTCTTGAAAAACACGTGATATCAATTTAATAATCTCTGAAGGATTTTTTATATCAGTTTAGTCCAAAAAATACATATAAACCACTTTTTTTATCCTTAAAAATGCATATGATATCTATTTAATCTCCTTTTTCTATAAATTTATTAGCCTATTTGATGTTATATGCATTATTCAAAAACTAAACGATGTTATATGTTTGAATTAAACTAATGTGAAATTTAGGGACCAAATTGATACAATATGTATCTTTGAGGGACTAATTAATATAATTTTTTTTTCAGAAACTAAACTAATGTTACATCTATCTTTACTCTATATTTTTATTTCAAAATCTGAAAATTTGATTTAATTTAAGTATTAACTATTTAATACTACCTATAACTATATATATATAAATATATATATGTATATATGTATGTATATGTATCGAAGAAACCCAACTTTAGTGATTATTATGTTGTATGGAATTGGACCGTGGATGATGACATATTTCAGTTGTAAATGGACTTTGATTAGAAAGGAAGGTTGAACTATAGGAAGAAAGAAAGAAGGAGCACAAATGGGTCGGTCCAGTCTTTGTCGAGTCCTTAGCACATATATGGTAGCTAATTAGTTGGTCAAGGACTCAAGGGAGCATGAGAGTGTGAACAAGAATAGGAACAGAAAGCACCGCAATTTGAACAGTGAAAGTGAATCATTGTTCTCACTCACCTGAGCCCTTGAAAATGAAGAGACCGAAGGGAATAGTCAATAGACACAAAAGGCCGCGTGCCAAAGTGTTGTGTGTTAATATAATTAGCCCCCCGAAACATCTCGCTAATTCCTCTCCCAGAAGTTTCCAAGAGCATGCACGATGCCCCCACCAGAATTTCGTCGTCATCATCTCACTTGTAGTTTTGTCTTCGATCCTCGTAACAAGCTTTCGAGGATAACTCTCATGAAATTTTCTTGACAAATAAACAAAATATGACAAACAATTGTCAATTTTATGGATATTCCTAGTTGCAAATTGCTATATAGCGCAAAAGATCCACGTGCGAATTATTTGACGACGCACACACACCGTTGATTGTATTTTAGCTTTTTCACTTTTATAATTTTTATTTGTTAAGATTAAAAAAAATATAGAAAGACTAATGATAAAGATTAAAACCAAATAATTTAAAAAATGGTTGGACGAAAACCAAATTTTTAAGGGACCAAAACCAAAATTTACATTATTTTTCACATACAAAAAAATATATTTAAATTTTAATGTTAATTGGAGCTTTTAAGTAAACAAAAATTTAAGTGAATTTTGGAACCACCATCCTGGCCACCAAGGTCAAGACAAAGCGTTAGATTTAGGAGGCATTTATTTCAAGATTTGAAATTAGGTTTTCAGGAATGATATTTTGGAATTATATTTTGAAAATTATTCCCAGGTATATTTAAAAAATTGTTTGTTTAATATTAAATATTTTTGGATTATTTGTTAAGATTCCCGTGAATAAATTTAAAACTTGTTTGTTTATAATCTATATTCTCGAGAATATATGTCATAATTTTTAAAATACCCTTAACACAATCATAAAGAGAGAAAAAGTCAAATAATTGAAGGATAGTTTAGTAATTGTGCTTAATAATTGTGATTCCTAAGTCATGGAATTTTTTTCCCACTTTTCAACTTAGGAATGAGATTTCACTAAATTATAAAAATATTTTTTCATAATAATTAATATTTAATTTTTTTATAAAACTTATAATAAATATAAGAATACATCATTTTCAACTATTTATTTCCTGGAATAATTAAATATTCCTTGACAATTGTAGAGGATTTACAAGATTGCCTACTGTTATAAACTTATACTAATTTGATATTACAATAAACTCACTTTTTAACCTAGAATCTTCTCTCAGGAATATAATACTCTTTTTTAATATAAAACCAGGAATATAATACCTTATTTTCAATAATTAATAAATGCTAGATTTTTAGAGAGAGTATCGAAAGGTACATTAAGAGTATAATACTAACAACTCACAAACATGACTTTCAAAATAATTTTCCTCCCATCACTCATATAATAGGCACAACACACATGCATGATGAGAGGAAGAGAAGTTTTAATTTTTATTTTTATTTTCCTTTATAACCTCATTTCATTCTCTAACTTCACTTGAGAATTCATAGCACCGTACAGCACCCTTTTTATAGGTAAAGTTAATTAGAAGATGGAATATTATAAAATAACTATTCTTAATACTTAAGGAAAGAAAGGAAATGCAAGTTGTTATAACTCGAATAGCGTTGCCTCTTCTCATGCAAAGGCTGTGGTAAAATTTAAATTGCAACCGCAAAATTGATCAAGTTGAAGTACAAGTGAAGCTGTAATAAGGCTGAGTGAGTAGCAATTTGCAGTATGAACATAAATTGTAAATTTGTCACTTATTTGTCAGCTTGGGGCCATAATTGTTGAAAGTAGAAATGGGAAGGCAGTAAAATTGCAATGCAGCAACTTTTGACCTTTCAAATCAAAAGCTTGGTTTAATGGCAAGTTACCAAGACTTCTACCTCTATTAATAAAGAAAATCGAACTTGCATTCTTGTTGAATATAAGTTCGTTACTTATCAATTGTAACGGTCTTCATTGGAGTTAATTGTTTTAGACAATGGTGTTATTTAAATTTTTAAATCTATATTCAATGTTATTTTACGTCGCATCTTATTTGATTTTAATTATTGCTTTTGAAAATATAAAATAGTTATAAATAGGTGTTATAAGCTTTGCATTTCATACAGCTTTTGTCTATTTGACATTATCAAACTAAAATACAACTAATTTGATATACGTCATATACCTACATATCTATATTTTTGCTATAAAAATACGTAAGAGTCGTACGTACTGATCTTTTTTAGACGTTTATTTTTTGTTTAATTCCTTAACAACAAACTATTTAGGCAAGTAATGTAGGAAACAGATGCTCATCCATTCATAAGTGATTTTAGTTGATAATTCAGTCAATACAAGTTGGCTTTTTTTTTTTTTTTTTGCTATTAAGGTTAATTAATTAAACCAAGTTTGATCATAAAGGGGCTCTCTTTAAATATACAGTTAACTTCATTTACATATCTTTGGTGCTCAAATTCTTAGAGGCTTATGGTATGCTCTAAAATTGAAATGTGGCACCATTCTTTCTTCTTAAACTTTCTCCTAAACATTTTAGAAATAAAAAACCTCGAATTTCAGTAATAGTTACTAACTTGCTACATATCAAGTGAAGAGCACATTTGCTTTTGTTTTCTTTTGCCTTTGGCCCTTGCGATGGTCAAGCATTGGTTCAACCTTAAATGGCTTAGATATAGCTTGTGTTGGCTTCATCGCTATTTGATGGTATCTTTTGTGGTCCTTTGCTGTGGTTCAAGTGATGTTGTTGATTCCGGACTTTCCAGTTTTATGCTCGAGTGATGTTGTCACTGTTTTTTTCATGGTGGTTCAGGTATTGAAGTTTGCTAACCCTAAAGTATCCTTGTGGGGCTCAAGATGCTTCTCACCGTAGAGATTTGTGTGACGCATGTTTTCGTATTCTATGTTGTATTTGCACATTCTCGTGTTTTAGGTGGTAGATTTTGTCATGCTTTAAACTTTGGTGTTTTCAATTTTGTATTTCTTTAAGAGCTTGTTGTGCCCTATATATATTCCTCTCCTTAAAATTTGACCTTTTCTTAATTATTGAAATTAAAAAAAAAAAAATCATCGTCAAGTCTCGTTCATGTAGGACATGTAACCGCCGTATTGACATTATAAAATGTGGGTAGATGAGAAAGGCGAACCTCATCGTTTCATATTTTCTCCTATCTCATAATATTGTTTTAATATTAAAAAATACATTCCTCTCGCCTATCTTCATACTTCCTACTATTTACGACCTCAAAATTCTTACCTAATCAAGAACTATGTAGAACAACAGCTATTTCCTCTATTCGATTTTTGTTTCATATGGGAAAAATTAAGGACACCTCGTTGAACTAGTTTTTCCTATGTTGTGGTCTATACACCACATCATATTCAATTTCCAGCAACATTTATTAACAAAAAAAAGTTATTAAAACTCGTTAAGAACATTTTAAAAAAAAACCACGTCAACTCTTTTCTACATTGTTGATGAAAGATGGAGTGTGGCGTTTTACATAAAAGTTTAATTTTGATATATTTTCAGGATAAAACTTGTTACACTTTCATATAATTACATTCTATCATATCATCAAATATATGATTAAGTTTCTCCTCCATTACTTCAAGTCATGCAAATGATGAAAGATGGAGCATGACGCGTTTTACATAAGAGTTTAATTTTGATGTATTTTCAGATAAAACTTGTTACACTTTCATATGATGACATTTTGTCATATCAGCAAATATATGGTTAAGTTTCTCCTCCATTACTTCAAGAGTCATGTAAATAAAAGAATTTGATTGGATGACAATATAGAAAACTTTTACACTTTAGTGTATACGAATTAAACCATTTACATAAGAGTTTATTTTGATGTATCAGTGTAAAACTTTTTTACACGTCATTTAATCACATTCTCCTACATTAGCAAATATAGTTAAGTGTCTCCCCCACTACTTCAAAAATCATGCAATTTCCAGGTCTCTTGGTAAACATATGTGATGTTCCATCAATTTGTTGATATTCGAAGTGTTTTAAGTATCGAAATTAACCTTTGATGATTGTCCTTTGTTGGAGTTTTAAGAGTTGTGGTATGTTTTGCAAGTAGTCTAGTATGTTTTATAATTTATCTTGGTTTTAGTATAATTTTTCATTTTATTTTCAATTTCAAGAGATAAGTCACAAAAGAGACCAAAGGCACCAATGCTGGATTCCCAATGCCTGTAGTGAGCTTGTACTCAGGTAGATACTTGGTTTCCCAATGCCCAGACTTGGCATCTTATAAGGCTCATAATCTTCTGTTGTCATGTGTTTGGGCGTCCAAACACCCAATCTCTGACATCTAGATGTTGGCAGTTGTAGAATTTCAGTGTGCATTTAAAACTGAATGATAATTCATTAATTCTCAATTCCTTGGAATAATTAGTGCTCCTCTTTCTCTCAAAAGCAATTAGTTCCTTGAATTATTCTAATAAAAAGAAGGATTAAATTAAAGCAAATTTCCATTCACCAAGTCCACAATTCCCAAAATCTATTCCTAAATTATGAAAATTGTGAGGTTGAACCCTAGAGCTAATTCATACCAAACTCCCAATTCAAATATGAATCCTAGATCAAATCATGAGAAAGAAAAAAAAAACTCATAACTTGCACTGAAATAAAGGAACAACTATCAATCAAAATCAATCCAACAACAAGGATCAAGAATTTCAATCACCAAAAACTCATTCAGATTAAAAACCCCAACCCCTAGCAAAGAGTCTAACTACTCATGCTCACTGCAAGAATAAGACTAAGGAAGGAAGAAAAACTCATTAGAATTCAAGAAGAACTCATTATGTATGGGCATGCTCATGGTCTTAGCTTTATCCATATCAAAGTGCTTTAGAAGTTCCTTTATATATTTCTCTTGCTTGATTCCATCAATTTAATGCAGCTTTTACAGTTATGTTTTTCCTTGTAATATTCAACCCATTTTACTCCCAAACTGCTTTCTCCGCTCTTCCATTACCTTTAAAGTGCACAAAGGCAAATGGACTTAGACTTGTTTTCACCTCTTCTTGGAAACATATATGCGATAAAATTTCTCCTTCAAACTTAAATATTTGCCAAAGTCATTCCCTTGACACCGATGATGGCAAATTGTCCACAAACACTGATTCAGACCCTGAAATATCATAATATATCAAAATTAGATTCTATTTATTATTTCAAAACAATGTAGACTGCCAAATCAATATTATAGATTACCAATAGAAGTAATCCATGATGCTTTATAAAATGAGTAAAATACATTTTAGTTTTTGAAAAATTCATGTGATATCAATTTATCCCTTGAAAATTTTTAGAGATCATATAAGATTCGTAAAAGGTACAAATGTGACATCATGTTAATCGTTGGAAGCTTTTTTACATCAAATAAATCTCTAAAAGTTAAAATGTAACATCATTTTACTTCTTTTGTTAGACTATTAATTTGACTAATTTTTATGAAAATATATTAGTTTTCATGGACCTATTTGATCCCTAACTTTTTTTTTGTGATAAAATATTAGTTTGTAGGGATCTATTTTCTAGTAAATAACTTTTACAAGAACAAAAGCAACATCACTTTTTAGCTTTTTAGGGACCTAATTGATGTAAAAAAATATATATTTGAAGAATTAATATGATGTCATATTTTAATCTTTAAGAATCCATTCAAGGTCAAAAACCTTTTATGGATTAAATTAATAGTACAAAAATATTTGAGAGTAAAAAGAAGTTTACTCTTTAAACGATTGACATCTAGCCAGAAAAAGAACTATATAGATACCAAACTACCAAAAAGGTAACTAATTGTGATGACCAATAAATTAAATTAGTTCATGTAAAAAAATAGTAATAAATAATAGTGAATATGGTAAATTAAAAGTAAATATGAACCTCATTGTGATAACTAAATAATTTAAGTGTCTTTAAAATAATTGTCAATATGAAAAGATAAAATAAATGAGATCTGTGTATGACATAAGCTAAGATTGTTAAAATCCTGTTGGCATAATATATAGTAGGTGAAGCCAATTTTCCTTTTCTTTTCTTTTTTCCCTTTTCCTATTTTTCCCTTCTCCCCTTCCTTCCTTATTCTTTTTTTTTCCCTTTCCCATTCTTTTCCTTCTTCTGTGCGCAAAGTGCTGCCTCTCTTTCCTCTCTCAACACTATCTCTCTTCCATGAAACCACCGCGCGCCACCCATCAGGACACTGCCTGAGCCGCTATCACGACGTGCCCCTCCACCCTCCTATAGATGTCGGAGTCTCTATCTCTCTCCATACTTCATTGTTCGTGTATCTCTTTAAGAGAGAAGTCACTTGGAGCTAGAGAGTTTGGGTTGTCTTGTCCCTTTAATATTCTTCTTGGAGTAGTGGGCAAGTGTTAATCTTACTCTATTTATCTTATTGAGCTCTCTATCTGTTGTTGGGGTTTTAGGAACCCTAAGTGTAAAAATTTGGGGTTTTATAGTCTAGAGCTAATTTATGTTAATTGATAACATTGTTAGCTCATTTATGTTGTTGTTGTCTTGTTCCAAGATTTAGTGATCAGATGGATGCCAACCAAGAGTAGTCTTTGATTTCTTAGGAACCATTGTTGTGAGTAGATTTAGTATCTGTATTTATATTCCTCTAATATAAATTATTTATGAATTTTATATAAAACATGTTGTTCCTTGTTTACAAATTTGCATGGTTTAAGTATTTAAGATATTTATTTGTTATTGTTGATTGAAAAATAAATGTGTTTCAATTTCCACATGAGACCAATAAATGATTTTATGCTATATTTTAAAAAATATTGGTTTGAATAGGATGGGTATGGATTTTAGAACTTGAAAATTGATTCATGGTGGGCTTAGTCCCAATTTTATTGATGATTGAAAAATTATTGGAGTTGAGTTAGACTCATAGAATGGGCTATGTATGGTTTCTGATGAAAATATTTGGACAAACTATTGAGTAAATGATAATGATTGGTTTTTTTATGAATTGTTTTAGGAATTCCTAAAATAAAACTTAACAGGAGTGGTGTTAGCTAGGGTGCATTTTGACTAATGAGAATATTATATGACCATATGAAAATGGTACATGATAGATGAGTGTAGATCCACTTGTGTGTGGCTCCTAATGGAAGGAGGCATCACACAAGTGAATGGCCACCTGAGTGTGTGATCCTAATAGAATTTCCTTAAGGCGAATTCCCACTTAATTTTGTGCTTGGCTATAATTTATTTTCTTATGTTATTGTACAATTTTCTAATCTTGTTGTTTTGCTTTAGTTATTGTTTCATGTGGGCTATAGATGTTTTATCTATTCACTAAGTTACAAAACTCATTCGTTGTCCCTCATCTTTTTCAGATACAGGTGTAGATCCTAATTCCACTCAACTTCCAACTTGGTGACCTCTATCACTTACGTGGTGAGCCACTTTTGGTTTCATGGACCCTCCAATGTAGTCAATGTGTCAACAGGGTCAGGGATATGATTATGTTTTTTTATAAAATTTATTTTGATGGATTAGGTGTAATGATTTTTATATGATATTATGTTTTTTTAGAGGATTAAAATATGCTAAGATATTTTGTTTTATGTCTTAATTCGTGGGTTTGGAAAAGCTCATTTCCTGAGAAAATTGTATTTTAAGATAAATGTATAACTATCTAGTATCATGAGTATGCTGAGGTTTTGTGTGTGTGTGTGTGTGTGTATATAGGTTTCATATTTGGGTTCGAAAAGAGAGGAAACTTTGCTTGTTTTTAGGGAAAATATGAGCTTTGAGGCTTGCTAGGAAATATGTTTCCTATACACTTGTCACACCTTGGGCTAGGTTGTGACACTAATAAACGAAAATCACTCTGAACATTGAGTCTTAACTAAAAGGGTAAATTAGATTTACTTTCAATAAAGTCTTTCAATATTACATTTGTCTCTGTCTAATTTTCAACTTGACACTAAACTCTTTTAATTTATTTAAGAACAATATAGAAACCTTCTATAATCATAAAAATTGAATTTTAAAAATTTTAAAACCAATTAAAAATGACTATTTGCCTTTCATTATAATTTTTTATTTCTATTGAATGTCATTTTACTCTTTCCATCCACATTGAAACCTACCCATCCCTTCCATTTCCCATGTTTTCCTTTGTCAACCCAACAACCCAAATCCAAACAATCACAAAACATCGCATAGCCACTTGCATCAACTGCAATGAAGATTGCTTGGCCATCATCCTTCGAGCCCTATGTCATTATTGTTTGTGCCTCAAGTCATAGTGCTCAATAGTCATGAACCACCGTTCCCTTATGTCATCAACATTGCTATTGTTGCGTCGTCCACCTACCCTTGTTAGTGGTAGTTGCTTCAATCTTATGGTTGTTAGTATCCATACTTGTGAGACGAAGGTGGTGTTGCCTCATCTTCCTCAACCTCCTCCTCCTTTTCACCTTCCTTATTGTGGATGTGATCAAAAGAAGAAAAGTGTAATTCGAATTTGGAATCGAACAAGTGCAAGTTCCTCTTCATTCTCGTCTTTCTAGGGAGATCTGTAAGTTTTATCGGATCAAATACTAGAAATTAGAACACCAAAAAAAGACATACCTCTTTGATTTGCAACAACAAATCATATCATTTGTCCATGAATCATGAATCTTGATCATGCCATTGAATCATGAACCCGTTGCAAGGGAAGAAACATACACAATTATGTATGCCAGGCATAGGTCTTCCACTCCTCTCGTCTCCTATGTTCAGACGTCACATCGATGGAGCAGCCTGCAAGAGATTTCAGAGAGTGGGGATCCTCCCAAGAAATAAATATATATAGTAATTGGGTCTTGTCCATCATGGACCTCGGTTACATTGGGTCTTTACATCCTCTAGCACACTCACTAGGCTCAAGCCCAATATTACATGGTGAATCCCAAATCTATAATGGATCACAAATCAATATTAAATAGATCTCTAGAGAACAATCAGACTATCCTTTCAATCCGTTTTATAAAATCAAAATATCCAACAATCAATAGCAGTCCAAACACGAAAAATTATAACAAAATCATCATGTGGAAGTGGATCTGTGGAAGCTTGTGGGTTATAGTGGTTAACAACACAACTATGGTATTGGCACCAAATTTCATCAAGTGCTAAAATATTGAACTATCATTCGACATTAGTGGATTAAATGCCATAATGAGAGAAGTTTGATCGTGAAAACTCTTGAGGATGACAATGCATGATGAATATTTGACATGTCGAACTTGATCAAGACGATGAATTTTGTCTCACAAGGAAAAAATTGACAAAGTTTTAAGTTTGTCAGTCGACATGTCAAAGCTAATGGTGGTCACTCATGATGAAGTTCTGAATATTCAAGATTGCAAGCTAACAATGACGGATTCTCATGCTCAAGTTTGACAGGTCAAAGTACTTATTTGTCATTTAGGACTTGGAAATTTTTGAAGATCTTCAAAAGATTGCCACAATGATCACTAGGAGATAAACATTGGTTAATCAACGGTTAACAATACTTTTAGGATTTACTATCAAAAGCTTTATGAAGATGCAATGAAGTGGTAATTGCTTGGCGATGAAGGCGTGTGACAAATAAAAAATTTGTCAAAGACACAAGGGCAACATCCAAGGAGGCAATCAAAGACAAATGTTGAAATCATAGAGTCCTATAATGTCTATAAATAGTCATTCTATACATTTATAAAGTGTTGGAATTTTTACTCACATACTTGCTCTAACAATATTATCTTGACTATAAGAGAGTCCTCTAACTAATTGTTCTCAACTCCAATTTCCTCTTTCCTAAGAAATTTCCTTTACAATTTGTATACTTTTATTTATATTTGTCAATCAATTAATTTACGTTCTACAATTCTTTTACATTTAACATTCTGTCAGTTCAACATTCATACACAACACATAAATCACATTATGCATTCCATCCTCATCTCATTCACACTTATTTGACACTTGATTCTTTTTGTGTGAAATCCAACAAGAATAGCTTTTCAGTCCCCAAATTGAGATCTAGAAAAGCAATGGTTGATATCCAAACTCTTAAATTTGTCAATAAACACCTAATTTAAAACAGTTTAACCTCTTGTATAAAGGAAATAATCAATTATTTATTGTTGATTAAAAGTGTCAAAATATAATCAGGTGTTGACTTCTGACGCAGGTTCGCAATGGTAATAAAGTCATAAAGATAGTGGACGCCTTCATGAGTTGAATGCCGTGTACGTTGCTGGAGTTACTTTTCGCCGAAGAACACTAACTCAGTTGAAAGACTAAAATTTAACTTTCTAGGCGGCATATATTAAATAATAACATCAAATCTTTGACTAAAAAATTATCGATATTCCTAGTCAATTAACGGGTATCAGGCTGCTCGTCAATTCATTGTTTTTTGTTTTTGTTTTGGCGTGGTCAATTCATTGTTTTCATTTATGTATGTATATAAACATCTTATGATTTGATCTTTGTAATAGTACTAAATAATAAATACATACTAGTTTCAAATTCTTTTTTATAAATTGCTTGCCAATTTTTGTAATTTTAGTTGCACTAAATTTAAAAATCGTTGTTTTTTTTATTTTTGTTAAAATTCATGTTAATATTTTACAGTTAACTTACTTATCAAATGTCAACATGGCGCGTGAGAGTAAATTTGAAAAAGAATAAATTTTCAAATTGATCCTGACTAATTATTGGAGGGATAAATTTGTTTTTCAGGATTTCAAAATCTTTATATGGTTCTTCACTTATATAAAAAGGGACACATTAATTTTTCTGTTAATATTTATCATTCCAATTTATACTTGAAAAAAAATATAGGTTTAATTAATTTGTCCCTAAAGTTTTCACTAAATTTTCAATTGGGTCCCTATATTTTAAAAGTTTTTAATTGGATCCTATACTAAAAATAAATATTTAATTGGGTCTCCTGACCCCATTAACCGTTACAAAAAAGTGAGAATTAACAGAATATTTTGAGAATATTCTTTTATTATAATGTTATATTAAAAAAATGAAAAATCCATCCTTTTCCCCTCCTCTTCCCCTTCCCCTTCCTCGTGAGGTGGAAACCATGACACACAAAAAAGGAGGCAGAAACCAAAATCCACCATGAGCTGTGGTGGTTCACGTGCGACTGGCTTCGCAGTGGTTGTTGTTGCGCTTCGTGGGGTTGAGGGTGTTGCGTTATGGCAAGGGTGGCTGGGTAGAGGTGCGGCTGGAGATGGCTCTGTGCGAGGGTGTTGGTCACGCGGAGGCCGGCTAGCTGCGAGAACGAGAGAGGAGGCGCTGAAGGTCGGAAGGTCTACCACGTTCGGACATGCCAGGAGGTGGATCTAGCACTGCCTCCGCCGCGTCGACTACTTTGCCCGGGCTAAGAACGAGGTGTTGGGCGAATGGTTGCAAGGTGGCATGAGGGCGAGGGCACAACGGAGGGGAGAGGGTAGGGAAGATTAGGAATATTCTGGGCATATTCTGAGAATATGTGAGATTTTTCATTTTTTTAATATAAAATTATAGTAAAAGAATATTCCCAAAATATTCTTTTAACTCTTACATTTTTGTAACGGTTGATGGGGTCAAGAACCCAATTAAACATTTATTTTTAGTATAAGGACTCATTTGAAAACTTTTAAAATATAAGGACCCAATTGAAAATTCAATAAAACCATAGGTACTGACAAATTAATTAAACCAAAAATATATATATATCGAGTTAAATTGTTGATGTATGTATCTTCGCTAAACTCTATAATGGTAATAGTGGACATCATTTTGGCTTGAGATATTTGTAAATGAAGAAGAAACTAGACAATGAGGTAGGGTGGAGTTTGAGGATCTATAAGCGTAGTTAATTAAAAAAAGAAGATCAAAATGTTGTCGTTTCGATGAAAATTGGACCTTAAGGAGAGTTAAATTAATAATTTAACAAGCTGGGTATACTTTTTCATTAAATATTGAAATGATGAATTAATAGAAGTATTAATATGTTCCTTTTATGAAAAGTAAAGGACCACAAGCATACTTCCAAATTCTGAGACACCAATTTGTCCTTCATAATATTAATAAGGTAGCGTTTGTTTATTGTTTTAAGGAAATAGAGGGAGAGAGAATAGGAAATACAGGAATAGTGGAGATGAAGATATAAAAAATATTGTCCATGTATCGTGTTTGGTTGATGGGACAGGAGACACGTGACGCGTTGACGATGCCGTTGACGCGGTGGCGGCATTGACAGGTGGGGTTGCGGACACGGGTGTTGACTGGAGTTGACCGGCGGCCGATGGCGTTGATCGAGGGTTGACCGGCATTGATCGGCGAGGCGGCGTCTACCGGCCGGTCGGCATTAACCAGTGGAGGACCATCATTGGAGGTTGCTACCTGAGGGATTAAATTTTTATTCTGTGCTTGTCCACTATCCCTATTTTTGGAGGGAGAATTACAGGGAATTTTTGTCTTGGACAGAAATTTTTCCGTCCCCATACCCCGTCTCTGCTACCAAACATCATACAGGGATAGTCGCCCTATATTTGTGTCCCAGGACACAAACCAAACGCAGCCTAAGGGACCAGCTTGGGGACAAGTTTCTTAGGGGTTAGTATAGATATCTATATTATTTCGAATGAGTTTCTTACGAGTTTAATAAGGAAAATGTTTATTCTGTTACTTGTTTTATATTAAAATGTGTCTGAAATTTTTGACTCTTTACCTCCACGAGATTTCGCATCAAAACACAATTTTTTTGTTTTTAACTTCAAGTTGTTCAGCTCCCTATTGAGTAATTAGCAAATAACAAATATTCAGATTGATGGTTTTATATATTTGTTTTTCAATATATACATATATATATATATATATATATAACAACTAAGTAAGGGGGATGATTTCTTGTGAGAGTTAGAGGAGATAATCTGGGTCATTGGATTTTATATAAATGATTAATGTTAAAACATTCAATTACATACTATTTTTAAATGATCATGTGATAATTAATTATTATTTTCAACATTGACAATCTATTTATAGTTAAATTTTCACTTCTAAATGTCTATTACCATTTACACTTGTAATGGTTTTTAGTTGATTTCTCTATCTTAATTATTATTATTATTATTAGTTGAATTAGAAATAATTTAATTATTTGAAGTATTTAATATTTAGTAGTAAATAAGAGACATTTCTGTAAAATGTTTTCAATGGATAGTAAAAGTACTAATAATTTTTTTTGGTACTTTTCAAATTACACTAATTGCAATGAGTTTTTAAACCTAGAATTTCATGCATACTACTTGAATTCCTTACCACTAGATCATGATTAAGTAACTTTAAGGCCCCATTTGATACATAGTATAAAGCCTAATAATATTAGTTAATACTATAAAGTTAATTTTTATCATATATTTGGTGTCACAAATGATAATATAATATTATACTGTTAAACCTTTTTTATTATATGACTATACAATTAAGTTATAAGGTTCCAAAAAGCCTGAGAACACCTAATAATATTAATTTTACGAGTCAATTTTAAATTAACTTTGACGTGTTCTTCTATGTCAACATCTCATCCCCATCCACTACCAGTGATAGCTCACACCCACCGATCACGCCTCCCACTGCTAGTCACCATCCGCTCGCCTCCGGTCACGCTTACGCAGTTGCCCTCTACCCCTGCTTGCTTGCTTCCACCACCAATCGTGTGTGTGCGTATCAAACAATGGATAATATAAAAATTTATATAACAAATTTCTTATACTATACTATCAGACTTTATACTATCATGTATATACTATCAGCCTTATCCTGAAGATACACTAAGAGGGCCTAAAAGTACTACTAATTAATTTCTTTAAGATAATATTTAGATATAAATATTGACTTATTTGTTTAAACTTTTTTGGTACAATAATTATCTAAATATTATAACATTGATAATTTATTTAAAAAATATTAAGTAAAACTTAATAACAGAAAAGACATGTTAGCGATTGTAACGTATAAACAACATAACTCAGACAACTTTTCGAAAAATCGTAACTCAAACAATGTAACTTGTTAATTAAGAAAAGCAATGTAACTAACAAAAGTTTTGATTTTTATATACTAAAAAAATAAAAGTTTTTTATATAGTCATTCAATTATGTATTTTCACGCTAGTCATAATAGTTGACTTTCACATCTACTATTTGAAAAGTCATTCAAATAAAAAGTTTTGATTTGAATTGTAAAACCGTTTTACACTATCAATGCATCAAAGTTCAATTAAACTGCATAAAAATTGTAATATACATTATGCACATTAAGTCTCTTAGCATTCGAGGCCTCTTTGACATGGCTTTTAGGATAAAGGCTAATAGCATAAGATATGATAGGATAAGACATGTAAGACTTGATAATTTTGTAAATATAATGTTTAGTAGCATTGTATATAGATATTATATCTTATATTTCATAATATTATCATTTATTTATAAATAATTCTAATATTAGAAGTCAATATATATTTTTTTACAAAAGCATTAAGGCTAGAAATTTTTCTAGAAGGTAAGAGACAATCATAACCATTAAGATGTAGGCTCAACTTTATTAGAAGTAAATATAAAATAAAATAAAATAAGAAATTTATATTAATTATTTAAATATAGTCTTTAAATATTATATTTATATAAACATTTATTAATTATAATTTAATTTGTATTAATTATTATTATTTATTTCAATATTTCATAACTAAGTATTATTTCCAAAATTTATATAAATATAAAATGTACTATTTTATATATATTAATATTTTCTATTTTTTATCATAAATATATAAATTTTAATTTAACAATAAATACTAAACCAAAATATTTTTATTATTAATCCTTACTTTTATATATAAAAAAAGGGCATCTAATGCACGAGGTTCTCACTAGTAGGGTCTAAAGATGATAGATATATGCAGCCTTATCCCACTTTATGGAGGGGCTATTTCCATGATTTGAATATGTGATCTCCAAGTTACAAAGTAAGAGCTTACCGTCAACGTAGATGCTTACTCTCTAATACTTACTTTTATATATTACATATTATTTATTTATTATTTATAAATTTTAATTATTTTTATTATATATAACTAAATTAATATATTATATTATATATTTTTTAGTAGTTGTTATTTATTATGAAATAATTTTATTAAGATTTATTTTTATTTATATAATTTTTACTTATTATTATATATTTAAGAATTAGTTTATTTTAATAAAATATTAAAATAAGTAAAGCAATTTTATACATTAAAAGCTAATCAAGCCTAATTTGGTCTTCCCGTTCTATATTGAGTTACATAGCATTTTGAAATATGAGGGCGTTATGACAATAAACTTATACAATATGTTTTATGACAAATAATGACATAATGTATAGTGTCGTCTTATCCTATTATGCCTAATGCATTATAACAAACACACCCGTAGTGTTTATAACATTAAAGAAACATATAATTCTAAAATTTATTGTTATTGACCAATTCATTTTTATTATAATTGTCTCTAGATTGTTTTGTTTTTTAGTTCTGTTTTATGGAAAAATAAGGTAGCTTGATACATTAAATTAATTTTTATTACTTTTTCTTTTATAGTTTGGGTGTAATTGTGATTTATAATCATTTTTATTGTTAATTATTATTAATTTTATGAATTCAATATATAGCAGAGGAACACTTAATATAGCTTATGAGTGTTGTATTTTTGTTTAAATAAACTTGATAAATTAATTAAATTTTATTTTATTACATTTTCTAGTTTTAGGAAAAGCCACCACTTTAGCCCTCAAAAGATTATATCGCTGACAAATAGCTCTTGAAAGAAACTATATTGGTTGGTGATCCTCCAAAGATCTATTTCGTTGACAAATTCACTCAAACGTTAAGTGGCCTTCATTTTTATTAATAAAAGTGATTCTTTCAAGTTTTTTTTTTCAAAAAATGATATTTTGGGTAAAATGGTGGTCCTGTATTACCAACTTGGCATAAAAAAAATATTTTGACAAATATATACTCTATTGGGATTAAAGTGCATAAACATGAAATGTGATCATTTTTATTAACAAAAATAAAAGTCGTTGATAATATTTAGGTTAATTTGTCAAACATGACAGATCTTTAGAGGACCTCCATCAAATATAGTTTTTTATGCGAGTTATTTTATTAGCGACATAATCTTTCAAGGACGAAAATAGTAGTTCTCCTTTATTTTTATTTAATATATATTAGTTAGTGTGATTTTATAAAAAAATATATTAATTAGTATGATTATTAAACTTAATTTTAAAATATTGGAATGATCATAATAGACAAATCTTTAAGATATATTTTTATTGTAAAAATTGAAAAGTTAAAAAATCCTGATACCCAAAACATATAAGAAATGCGATCTCCAAAATCAAAACAAAAGTTCTTTGAACAAACATAGAAGTATACATACACATCTTAATTTGGTTGCCTCAAAGGTTATTCTATTTCGAATTTGACAAATTGAAAATAGTTAACTTTATATTTAATATTAATTAGTATAATTACGAAATATATTTTAAAAAAAATGAGAGTGACAATAGATAAAAATATAACAAAGCTCTTAATTAAGAGTAATTATGGAATATCCTAATAGAAGCACTAAGAAAAGTGTGGCAATTGACAAAGGAAGTCACAATAACCACTTACTCTCTCTCTCTCTCTCTCTCTCTCTATATATATATATATATATATATATATATATATATAATTAAATTATAGGAGTGATTTATTATAAGAATTAGAATAGTAAATTTGGGCCACATAATCATATATTTATGAGTAAGATTAAAAGTTAATCAATGATTGTTAATGGACTATAACAATATATTGATGATTAAGATTAAAAATTAATTAATAATAATTAATAGCCACATTCTCATTTAAAAAAATACATGACTTTATATTTTAATTCTTAACTATTTATATAAGATTCAATGATCAAAATTGACTTTCTAACTCCACAATAAAATCATCACTTCATTAGTTAATTGACCTATATATATGGGTGACTCAACTTGAGTGATTTATTTATGAGAGTAAAAGAAGTAAATATGAACCGTATTACCATACACAAATTGTCTTGCTTGAAAGTTAATTATTGGTAATTAATGATCATGTGATTATTTAAAAATGTCACATGATTTTGTGTTACAATATTGATCATTCACATAAAATCTAACAACATATATTTGCTCATCTTACTCTTACAATAAACCACTTTTCTTATGAGTGGAGATTTATTTACACCATGTGTAAGTTTTATACACTCGTACCTTTCAATAACATAGAAATTGAATTTAATTGATCCAACTATTGAATTATGTGATATTATATTGACGATCAAACATGTCAAATTACTACAAGAAAAATGGGATATCGACTCCATTACCAATGGAAGTTTCGATGGGTAGCATTTATATTGACGGTATACCGACGGTCATGGGGCATCGATTTTCAGGTTGTCATGATTATTATGCTAGAATAATATTCGTAGGTATTTATACACAAGTACCGACGAGTAATAATATGCTAAGGTTACAATTATATAAAAAGGCGTCAGGCAAGTAAGAGACATATTAATATTGACAATTTTTTTATTTTTTACCAGATATTGGGATTAATAAAATAATTTTTTACCCTTTTACCGAGGTTTACCGATAGGCGATTATTTTGAAAATATAATTTTATTTAATTAATATTGCCTTTTACGATCTATAACCTTGGAACCGTTGGTTAAATTATAATTTATCTTTAATGATTTATTATTTATTTATTTATATAATAACCTAATTATCAATCAAACTGATATTAAATAAGAAAAATAATAAAATAAATAAATTAAACTGAATAAATAAAATAGTAAATTATAACAATAAAATATATACAAATTACAGTAAATGTAAAATATTCTAGAAAGTAAAAATGATAAAGCTAGATAAAAACTAGCTAAAGTCTGGGCGTCAGGATCGTCCTTGGCATCGGCTACATCATCATCATCAGCATCATTGGACCAACATCGTCATCACGCGTCCGACTGTAGCTGGCCCTCAGAGATAGAGGGGAGTGGGATATGGTGGAATGAGATATGGGGAGCATCTCCGAAGCTGGAGGATCCTGAAGCCTGCATGTCCCAGAAGGATGTCATGACATCTGGAGTGATCTTCTCCATCTTCGAGCTCAGCCTTCGCCTTCTTTGCTTTCTCTTGCTTCTTTGCATTTTCCTGCCTGCCACTCCCAGGAAAGCTTAAGCTCTTGGATCTCTTCAACTCCTCCTCCAAGCTGCTCGCCTGCCTCCTCCTCCTGAGCTCCAAGGAGCTGTGCCCGCCCTCCTGCCTCCCCGCGGATCAATGGGCCTGCTCCTCAGCTCATGGTTGAGGGCATGGACACGCTCCCTCAGGGCATCATCCCCAGTAGTGACCCCAGCGGAGGATGGGGATATAATCTCAGGATAGTACCTCATCCCATATATGCGACTCTTGTAAGGGCCACCAACCACCTGGGCCACACATCCTCCTTGTTGGGAGGAAGAGGAGAAATGTTAGCATCGGGCCTAGCTTAGCCATCTGGGTTGGCCCGGGTCTGGCCTGCTCCTAGAAGTTGTAAACTCGTTGTAAAGGAAAAAGAAAAAACAAGTTGTAAGTAATGATTATGACATAAATGAAAATAATAATGCAAATTAAGTAAAGATATGTCTAAATTTAAACTTACATAGGTTCCCTTGGAGTGAGTCTACCCAGACCTCTCCAGGCCCTCTCTCACCTTTTGGGTGTGAGTCTCCTGAAATAGCTCGCCCTGTGTTCAGAGCGGCTCAACTCCTTCGCATAAATAAGCATAATAAAGTCATCAAAATATAGTATTTGTCATAATTCAAATATAGTAAATGTTATTATAAAATGTAAAAATGGTAAAGAATTACCAAGCGCTTTCGGGTCTCTCCTGGGTGCTTGACCTACTCATGTGTCAGCGACCCGCCTTTTTTGAGGCTCGGTTTGTCTTTCCCTTACCGACCTATCCTTGAAGGTTGGTCGTTGGCCTATGGCGCTGCAACTTAGCCAAGGTGGCGTTGTTCAACCACGAGCTATTCATGTATTCGTTATGGACATCATGAAACATATCCGCATTCGCTTGGAGGACCTAATCCTCCAAGCCTTCTTCACGGGCTCATGTCATGCTCAGGCTTAACGTAGAATGTTTTCTACATAAACAAATTCACAAACATTAGTGATTGTATATCAGGCATATAATTAAATAATGTAAACATATATTTTAACAAAAGCAAAGAAATCATATAATTACTTTCCACTCCTTCCACCATGACTCCTTGACATCAGGAGGAATATTAGTCCATGTGGGCCATGGATGGTTATACCGACTCTGTATAACCTCCGTGATCCTGTGAGTGCAAATGGGAGAAAACTATTACATGAATGAAAAAAATCAAAAACCAATCAAAATTACTCAAATATCATAAGCAATGTAAAATTAAAATGTAATAAAAAACATGTTTCAACTTACCTGTCTTTACGTCCGGCCGAGCGGTCTACCATCAGGCCCAAGCAGCCTCATCTGGGCTGAGAGGCCTCTCATCGACATCCCATGCCTGTGACCCCATCGAGGAAGGAGGAGTTTGATCAGATGCAGGGTTGGGAGTCAGGGCGTGATAGGGCTAGGGAGGGGTCGGTAATAGTGGGCTGAGTGTGAATAGGGAGGGGTGGGGGCTGGCATACCCAAGAGTGGGCATCATCCGAAAGCCTAGGGTGCTGATGTCGGGACGAGGTAGAGGTGGTGGAGGTGGTGGAAGGGACGGTGGCTGAGGTGGTGCGAGGACGATGGCTAAAGTGGTGGAGGTGGTGGAAGGACGGTAGCTGAGGTGGTGGGTACACCAACCTTCCAAGGTCGGCTTCGCCTCTACCAGCCACTGAAACAATTAAAAAATAATCCACAAAAAACATTAATTAAATCAGGAAATTTCAAATAATTGCATAATAATATTGAACACCTTAGTTAATCTGAAAGTGTAGGACCGTTTTCATCATCACTTTATTGTTGATCACTAGGTGACTCATCAGCACTACTATCACTTGTTTCATTTTCGTGATTTCTAATTAGGTGGTTACTTGTGCATTCAATTAAGTCAACTTCCCCAGTAGTCAATGAAAGGGGGTTTTCAGGGTTGTCTACATCGATTACTGCCCTTGAAGGATGTGGATCATCCATTTGATACGCATCTTCAACAGTATCTTCCTCTATTTCAATCATACCTCTTCGTTTTATTTTATTCACAACCCTCCATTGTGATCTACTTTTCCCAGGATAAGACATATAATATACTTGTCTGCATTTTGGGCTATAATAAATAGATCATAACTTCTATATCTTCTGGTGTGATTGATTTCAATGATTTTGTAATTGTTGTGTTGACGTGTCCAGTTAGTCGGGTAGGTCATACCATTCACATTTGAATAGGACACATTTATTTGTGAGCTCACCTACGTACTCAAACTCAAGGATTTCCTTAACAACACCATACCAATCACATTCTCCGTCCAGTATCGCCTTTAACACAAACACCAGGATTGTCGATTTTTTTCCCTGCACCAATCAACTGTGTGAAACTTGTACCCATTAACATAGTACATGGGCCAACTTACAACTTTATTTTTTGGGCCCCAAGCTAAATTGAACAAATGGGGACATGTTATACCATTATTTTTGTTATGAACCTACATACATAAAGTTTGAAATGTCAAACTTACTTGTATCAAACAAAATTAACAGATAATATTTTGGGTTACATAATCTCAAACAAGCGGACTTACATGTAATCTAAACCAATCCGGAAATTGTTGAAAGAATCTTGACCATGTAGTTGTTCAAAGTATCTATTGTTGAAAAATAATTTACATTATTTTATTATATATGTATAACATCACACTCACACCTACACACTAAAAAAAGGATTTTTGACTTACAATATGAATGGTTGCACCTCATCACAATTTAGCAAAATATGTAAGTGTGGAATTCCACTTCTCGGAAGTCAGCCATCGAGGCACACTCTTTCCAGCTCGACCAGGTTGATTGAATATAGACAATGTAGGTGGAATAGAACACTCCCCTCGATCGTCGTTACGACCAACCGAGTTCTCCTAGATTGAACATGTGGCTAAAAGTAAATGACAGAAATTTGAAGTCTCTTTTGCTAGATAAGCTTGGCATATTGATCCTTCCACTTGAGACCTATTCTTCATGGTTTTTTTAAACCCTCCTATTTCCCTTTCAAATGGATACATCCACCTGTATTGAACCGGTCTACACACTCGTGCTTCATATGCCAAATGTATGGGCAAGTGTTCCATTGAGTCAAAGAACCTAGGAGGAAAAATTCTCTTTAATTTGCAAAGAATTTTGGGAATATTTTTTTCCATGACAAGCAGATCATCACACCGAAGAGTAGAAGAGCATAAATCCCTGAAATACTGACTCAGCTAGGTAAGCGGCTTCCAGACAATATCAGGTAGCTTTCTAAATGCAATTGGAAGTAAACACTCCATGAACACATGACAATCGTGGCTTTTCATGCCAACAAGCTTCCCTGTGCAACATTGACGCACCTACTTAAGTTTAAAGCATAACCATCAGGCATTCTTAACTCCTTAAGCCATTGACAAACTGCTTATTGTTGATTGGAACTCAGGGAATATTTGGGCTTTGGTTTATAGAAACGACCATCTCTCAGTTCTTGTAAATGCAAATCAAGCCGCGTGCATTGCTTAGCCAGATCATGCCTTGCCTTGTCATTGTCTTTGGTTCGATCTGTATCCAATACAATATTCATAATGTTGTCAAACACATTTTTCTCAATATGCATGACATCTAAACAATGACGCACCAAATTATCCTTCCAATACGGCAACTCCAGAAAATACTTTGTTTGATCCAATTATGGTATACTCCATAGCCTGGCTACTACACCACCTTTCCGATTTTCATTATTTTTGGGATATCCTTAACTCGATCCCACATTTCGTGGCCACTTAGTCTAATTGGAGGCTCATCATGTTCAACACAATTTCTTTTAAAACCATATCTGCTTTGCCTATAGGGATGATCAGAATCTAAGAACCTTCTATGACAATCAAACCAAGAGTTCTTTCCTCCATGTTTTAGGGTGAATGCTTTAGTATCGTCCATACAAATCGGGCATGCTAATTTGCCTTGGGTCATCCATCCAGACAGCATTCCATAAGCTGGGAAATCATTGATGGTCCACATTAATGAGCTCTCATCATGAAGTTCTGCTTAGTTGAAATGTCGTAAGTAAGAACACCTGACACCAAGCTCATTCAATTCATCAATTAGGGGTTGAAGATACACATCAATCTTAGCTTTTGGATTATCGGGTCCAGGGATTATACATGTTAAGAATAGGTAAGGATCTTTCATGCACATGTCAGGAAGGAGATTATAAGGCATAACTACTACGGGCCAACAGGAGTAGGGTTTGCTAAATTGGTTATTCGGAGTAAATCCATCTAAAGAGTCTCAATCTAACATTTTATGGGTCACAAGAAAAATCAGGATATCATTGATCGAATTTTTTCCATGCTTCATCGTGCGATGGATGTGTCATCGCACCATTATCCATTTGATTTTCACTGTGCCACCTCATATGAAGAGCCGAACTCATTGATGCGTAGAGTCTTGTGAGCCTAGGGATTAAGGGCAGATAATGCATTATTTTCTGAAGGACATCCTTATTCCTCCCACTTTCATGTCTCTTGGGTTTAAACCTTTTGGCAGAACTTACACTCAGTCAATGAACTATCATCTTTATAATAAAATATACAACCTTTCAAGCAGCAATCAATCTTTATTTCCTTCAATCCAAGTTTAGAAACTAATTTTTTAGCTTGATAGAAATCTTTTGGAATTGCGTTAGGGTTCAGACTTAGCTCACTGATCAATGCAGCCCATTGATCAAAAGAACTTTGGTTTTGATTCCCTTCGGACTTAATGATCAACATTTAAACTAATGATAATTCAGTGCACACAATCCTCCCATAAAGGTTGATTGGCAGCTTCTAGTAGACTATAAAATCGAGCGGCATCTTGGTTAGGCTCCTCATGAAGGCTGCAAATAACGAGCAACAAATTCAGGACCAGCATCAAACACTATCTCATGATGCCTAGCTAGGTTATCCTCCCACAACACATTACCTATGTCGTCCTGAGTTATATGGATCCTACCAGAACTACTTCCAGTTTCACACATACCTACTTGGTTCCATGTTAACTACCTCCCCATGCTCGGTCCAAACCCAATAGTTAGGCATGAATCCCCACATACAAATGAACCCTTATTATATCATATCTAGATACTTCTTACATTTGCACCTATTACATGGACACCTAACTTTTGCTTCATTAATGAACTGTTGTGTTTTACATGCCACACTCATAAATTCTTCAACACCATTATAAAAGTCTGATTTAATCCCCCTCTATTAGGATGCAATCTATCATACATCCATGATCGATTTGAAGGTAACATTGCGCTTGTGATTAACTCTAGACCCTACAATTATTTAAAGATAGAAAGTTATTACTTTCAAAAACAAATTCAATTGCTATTTAAATTTTAGGTACAACTACTTTAATCTTATTCTCTCAAAAAATATTCTGAAAAATTTTTCGATAGCATATCCATTTAGATTACGAGTTTCCATCATCACATATTTCTTTTAATTGGATTTTAAGTTTTTTTAAACATGGTTATTTTTATTTAACAACATTTCGAAAGCATCTCCCTTAAATTATGAGCTTCCATTTACATATTTTAGTTAATACAATAATTATAAATATTGTTATAAAGATTAGTTAAATAGTTACATGTTAATAATTACATACAATTCAAATAATCCTAAAAATCGTTCTATTGTGCATCCCCTTATAACTCCACAACATGCATCATGCAATCTCTACAAATAAAAGAATCCCACAAGCAAACAAATCAAACAAGTCAAGGGAAGACCTGGCCTTTCCCAGTAATCCAATCCCCATTTCCTACAACTCTATCCTATAAAATATAAGTCTCTATATATCATACATATATATATTAAATCATTAAACGATATAAATAATAAGGATTGAGTTACTAACCTCTATAACATAAAAAAAAACTAAAATATAGGGAAGCTCCAGTTCAACAAACCAATCCTAAAATCCAACATTATAAATTTTAGTCACTACAATTATATACACACAAAACATAGACTAACATAAAGAAAAAGAATGGCAAACCGATCCCAAAGTCAATAATCGCTTGACCCTCAAGCAAAACTCCTACATTAACAAATTAATAATAATAATTACTTCCCAATGCAATAAACACACAACACTATGGGCACCTATATAAATGAATGGAAAAAGTAAATCAAATAAAAAAACTAAACCGATTAAAATGCTCACCAAAGCCCTGGGATCATAATGGTGGCCTTCGTTTCTCAACGGAGTTTTCTGGTGAACGGAGGGAAAAACTTTGGCGACACAAGAAAGAGAGAGAGGGGTTTCAGAGTGAGGAGGAAGAAGGGCTTTGGCATGAGTAATATGTGCACATTCCGACGAGCTTACCGACGGGTAATCGTTTAAATGAAACGGTGCGTATCACTAATAGGTAATTACCAAATGCATTACGACGGGTGATGGGCATACCAAGAGTTTGCACGAGTGCAAATAAAAATTTCAAATACCCTTCATGTAGTTCGGTAATTTAATCTAAATAATTAATATTAAAAATCTTGAACACTTGTCATATATTGGTAATTTAATTCATAAATTCTCAAATATTAATCATCTTGAGTACCCATCATTTACCTCGGTAATTTTATTCATAAATAATATATATTAAAACCGGTAATACCATCAGGAAGACGTCGGTAATTTAATTCGTAAATTATTAAATATTAAATATCTTAATACGTCGATTTCCTGGGTAAAAGCATTTAAATATTTAGTATTAAATATAAAACTTACCCGTCGTAAGCCCTCGATATACCATCAGATACTATGTGCACCATCTAGTGATGATGGTGCCATCATTTCCAGTATACCGATGGGTATTTATATAAATTTGTTTAACGAATATCGCTCACCCGTCGGTAATGTAGCCGATAAATACTGAATTTACGCACACGTCGGTAAATGCGTCGGTATCCACCATTTTCTAGTAGTGAATTTTAGAAAATCGAATAACAATAGGCATGTATTTTAATGATTGATATTTACTTGTATTTTCAAAAATATGTTATCCATAAAAATAAAATGACATTATGAAATATTAAATCATTTTTAAACTGTATGAAATTTGATATATTATTTGATCTAGTAAGTAAGAACTTTGAATTTAACGGTTAGATTAATAAAATTTTATACTCATAAAATATTATTGAATAATGTAAATATACCAAGACTTACCTCTATTATAAGTGTATCCCAACTATATAGCACGCGTCTAATTTATTTATTTTCCAACATAAATTTTTACAAAAAGATTAAAACCACATGCTTATAAACTATGATAAAATAAAAGTATATTTTAAATTTGATTTACTAATTTTTACCCTACCATTCAATTAAATAATTTATCTACATTATATTGTGAGGATGAATGTTAACTTCTATTATTGATATGATAATATATACTTATATGACTATTTAAAACTTTTTAAGATAAAAATCCCATTTTAATTATGGCTGATATTTTGGAAAATAAATTAGTCCCTTAAAACTTAATTAACTGCCCCCTTTGGTCTCTCATCGTTCCAAAAATAAGACACATTGGTCCTTTTATTAATTTGATACTTTAGTACTTAACATTGAAAAAGTATACGTCTGCTATTAAATTGCTAATTTGAATCCGTTAAGCAATTCGCCCATTCATGTATTCATTTTTACATATCTCAATTCGAAACAATATTGCAGCTAGTATTATCATGGAGTTTAACAGAATCATATCATCAATTTAATGGGCCATGTGTGGTTAGTTAAGTGTTACAATGACAAATTAATGGAGATATTATGTCCACTTTTTGAATGGTGAGAGACTATAGGGAATTTTAAATCTTAAGAAATTAATTTGTTCCACAATTCAAGTGAGGGTAGAAAATGGGTAGTTTTTGTCAACTGTTTAATTTTTAATTTTCAATCCATAAGTGCTGAATTTCATTGTAATCAAAGAAGAGAAAACAATAATTGAGAGAATGATGAATATGGAAATTTTACTAACGATGTAAAAGGTTAGGTAATACAGTGAAATGCATCCTTATATAAACTAAGAAGCATAACAAATGACTAACTAATATCTAATAAACTAAACCAACTCTAATTAATTTCTAATTGCAGTTTTATCCTCTAACACCCCGCAAGTCGGATGATACATAGTTTTTGTAACTCCAGCTTGGGATGAAAGTGCAATAAAGCTAAAATGGGAGAAATACAATCTAGCCGAATAAAACAAGAATTGAAACATGAAGAAAATAGAAGTGAGCAACGATGGTGGTGTCCAATTCTAACTCATCAACTCCATGGCACTGGTTGTAAAACAAATCCAATGTATCAAGCAAACGACGACGGTATCCAGTCCATCTTCGGCATCTCCACAGGACTTCTTGCAATAGAAATGACAAATCGACAAAATCTCAAATGCTTAGCCACTTGTATAGAAGCGAACCATTTTCTGGCTTAACCACTTAGCATAAACAAGCAATGAATAATATCATTTGCTTAACCACCTCAAACCAAAAGGTAGAAGCTAATACCAAAGCCATCTAAGGCTAACAAAATCAGAAACAATTCTTGACACGATGTAATATAGAATGATCTGAATTAGAGATAGAAAATATAAAAATAAAATAAAATCTAAGCAAGAACTAAACTCCAAGAAATACTCAGTAATACCAAATTTGAGGCTCCAAAAACAGAGCGTGTGCAGCAACAACAAATTCTTCTGATGTCTTGAACCAAATCTCAATAATCCGAACCAAAACAGAGATCTCTAGACGCAAGCGAATGCATAGCATTGACCATAAGTCGAAACAAGAACCAGAATATGACCAAAATTCAAATCTAGTGTCTAACAAAATTAATAAAGTCAAGAAAAACCAAATGTGATTCCGGAATGCTTGAATCTTGAACTAGGGAAAAAACTCAACAAAAGCCAAAGCTGAAATGAACAAACAGAACTAAGAAATTGAACCAGAACTGAGACCTAGGCTCCACCACAGATCTGAAACTAGAAACCACACCGAAAATGAGCCACAATGGCAAACTCAATGAAGACAAAAGTGAAACATGGCCAGAAGACGAACATAACAAATCTAAGAGTGAGGAAACAACGCTGTCGCCGGAAAGAGAAAGCAGAAAGAACCAAATCAAATCCGACGATCTCAAACCTCGCCGGAAAACTTAATGAGGCTGGCAAAGAACCATTTCGGAAAATCGAACGAGAAAACGAGCGGCGACTGAGAAAAGATCCACCGTAGTTATGTAGAAACCCGAGCACGAAGCAGAGGGGTTGGGAGTTTCCGGAAACATGAACGGAATCAAGAACAATAACCGATCTGAACAGATCTCGCCGGAGCGAACAATAGACACGGAATAAAAAGAATCAGTCCGAAGTTAGGGATTTTGGTAGACTTAAGGGATTTTTGGTGGGAGATACGAGAGAAAATGCAAGATGAGAAAATGTGTGATGGATTTTCTGAAAAAGTGTTTGGTTTTAAGGAAAATGCAAGAAAATTAAAGAAATTGAGTTCTAGGAACTCTAAGAAAAGGCTGTTGAAAGGAAGCCAAGTGCTTTTTGATTTCAATTTCCATTTTTAGACAAGGAAAAAACTGAAAACTGAAATTAATTTTTAAATTTTCAATATTTCCTTCATAAAATTAAAAAACTGAAAATTAAAAACTGAAATTTTAAATAACATATCCTAAGATCATAGTAAGCTGTGAAGTACTCTGTTTATCTGAAAGTACTTTATGGATATGGGTATGAAATGGGTATGACTGGGTAGATACAAATACCCAATCCTAGATACACTAATTTAATAAATTTTTATATTCTTTTTGTATTTTTTTCCCTTCTTTCCTTCCATATTCCAATTATATTCAACCATAACCTTCTCCTATCCAAATTTATTTTTTCTTTATAAAATTTGGAATGTTATATTGAATACTTTTGATTAGTTTTATATTAAAGTTCTAGTTTACATTCCATGAAATTTTAATTTTTTTATATATACAGACGTACCCATATTCCATTTTTTCCAAACTTTTCGTATCGTACCCATATCTGTATCGATGCGAGTATCATACCTGTATCCATGTAACATTGGTGGAAAGCTCTATATCATATTGAATTTCATAGTTATCAAAGAAGTGCGAATAATAATTTTGAGAATGATGAAAATGAAAATTTTTTTAATGACATGAAAGATTAGATAATATAATAGAATGCATTCTTATATAGACTAAGAAACATAACAAACTACTAATTAATATAAAATAAACTAAATAAATTCTAACTATTTTCTAATTATAATTATATTATCTAATAATAAGATTAATTTTGATATACATCCATGTAAAAGGATTCTATGATTCTATTCAATTACATGTTTGTGTATATATAAGATTTTTAAGATAATAATTAGTTTAGATAAACATTTTTACTTATATATATTTGGCAATATGAGAAAACATAATGTATAATCTATAATATTAATATTTAAGAATCATTATATGAAATTTTTTTCATGTGTCATTCTTAGAGGAAATTATGGCCCACTATTTTCATAATCTTAATAATTAAAGTAAGTTTTTGAATTTAATTTACTTTATAATTATTGATTAATTTTTTCCAATTATGCTTTCATGTCTCTTTTTTGTTAACACAATAAAAATACTCTATAAAATATCTCATTCAAAATTATTTAATATGAAAAGAAGAACAAATAATATAAACAAAATCATAATTAAATGTATTATTATATCATTAAAAATGTATATGTATAATTATTATAGTATTAATTCATGATAACAAAACTATTATAATTATGCCACCACACAAAAAAACTATTATAATTAATGATAATTTTATTGATCATGTGTAACTTTTCTATAATTATATAAAAATCTATTATAATATGTTTTCTTAGTTGATAATGAACTAAAACTACAACCTATATATGATGTTAAAAAACTACATAAATTAGGTTATTTATTTTTTACTAATTTATAATCCATAACCTATAATTTATCTATAATCTATAATCTATCTATAATGCTAATATTTAAAACTCATTACATGAAAAGTTTTTCATGTATCATTCATAGAAAAAATTATGGCCCACCATTTTCACAATCTTAATAATTAAAGTAAGTTTTTTTAATTTAATTTACCTTTTAATTATTAATTAATTTTTTCCAATCATACCTTCATCTTTTTTTGTTAACACAATAAAAATACTCTACAAACTATCTTATTCAAAATTATTTAATACGAAAATAATAACAAATAATATAAATAAAATGATAATTGAACATATTATTATATTATTAAAATTGTATATGTATAATTATTATAGTATTACTTAATGTTAACAAAAATATTATAATTATGTTGCCACAAAAAAAAGATTATTATAATTAATAATAATTTTATTGACCAAGTGTAAATATTATAATATGTTTTCTAAGTTGATAATGAACTAAAACTACAACCCATATGTGATGTTAAAAAATTGCATAAATTAGAATTATTTATTTTTTTTACTAATTTATAATCTATAATATATAATCTATCTATAATAATACTAATATTTAAAATGTTTAATTAATCTGTCAGTCCTATAGTTTCATCAAATTTTTAATTAGATCCCTACATTTTAAAAGTTTTTAGTTGGTCCCTATATTGTATAAAATTTTCAATTGAATTCTTATCATTAATCACTGTTATAAAAATATATTCAGCAATGCTATTGTGCACTCAATAAAGTCAGGTGTACCATAAAACTTATTATCTACAATATTCAATATATATAAAATTCATACACTATGTAATTTGAAAGATGAGATTTCATACCATAACCATGTGCCAAAACATACTAAAAAGTCTCATTTTCCTTTCTCTCACCCCTCTCTCCTCACCACCACCGTCAACATCGATACCTCACCCCCCTTCTCTCCTGAGTATGTTTAACTAGAAACCCCCTCCCTTCTTTCCAAAATAGCGAAAAGACATATTCTCCAAAATAGTGAAAATTGATTTCTTTTCAGGACTCCGGTATCTAGTCTGAAAGATATATGTGATTGTTTATCTAAATTTGGTTGCTGTTATATCTATATTTTTAATGTGTCATCCTCTATGAGGCAATAACTGACATGCTTCTTCTTTTTGCCTTGCAAGATGGAAGATCTTAAGTCATTCTCCAAAAGTTAAGGTGCATTGGAAGTTGGTGATTTGAAACATTGGGACACTAACTTTTGGAGTGAAAGGCTTCATGAATCAAAATATGACATTAATGAGGTTGCTCCCCTTGCTTACAGTTATCATTTAAAGGGGAAAAATATATGCACTAGGAACATAAGGTGCGAGTTTTGACTATGACTGTTACACTGGATGATAACCAAGCTCCAGGACAAGCTTGGCAACCCTTCCTTCCCTTCTTATTCTACTTCTTTTTCTTTTTTTGGTTTTAAGTTTGAAAGGTTTGAGTTTGATTTGGTTGTTGCTTTGTTTGTTTGGTTTATGATTTTTTTTTTATTGTGTTTGAAATGTTGGAAGATGTTTGGTGTTGAAAATGGTTTATAGAGGATGATGATTGAGGATTTTTTTTGGTTTGTAATGTAAATTGGTTTGATTTTTGTTGTTAGAAGGCTTGGATTTGTGCTTGATTCTGGTTTGGGACTTGGTTTGTGATTTGATGTTGTGTTTGATGGCTGAGTGGAAGATTGGTTACTATCTTGTGTGTAGCTCCGCCTCCAGTGGGTGGTGGAAAATGGATGAGGTAAAAGGAGATGGAATATGCTAGAGAATATATATATATATATATATATATATATATATATATATATATATATATATATATAACTCTTGACTTAATTGAAAATTTTATATAATATAGAGACTCAATTGAAAACTTTTAAAATGTAAGGACCCAATTGAAAATTTAATGAAACTATAGACTGACAAATTAATTAAATCTATTTAAAACTTATTATGTGAAAAGTTTTTCATGTTTCATTCATTGAGAAAACTATCCCTCATCATTTTCATAATCTTTATATTTAAAGCAAGATTTTGAATTTAATTTATCTTTTAATCATTAATTAACTTTTTTTCCAATCTATACTTCATATATCTCTTCCATTAGCACAATAAAAATACTCTATAAAATATCTCAATTAAAATTATTTAACATGAAAATAATAACAAATAATATAAATAAAATGATAATTGGACTATTATTATATCATTAAAATTTTATATGTATAATTATTATAGTATTAATTAATGATAATAAAACCATTATAATTACTTTACAATAGAAAAAATTATAATTAAAAAAATTTTTATTGACCATGTGTAACTATTATATAATTATATAAAAAACTATTATATATGTTGTTTTAAATTGATAATGAACTAAAACTACAACCAATATGTAATGTTAAAAAACTACATAAATTATGATTTTTATGACTTTTTTTACTAATTATAACGCATTAATTATAATATATATTTTAAAATTGACTTATTAAAATGACGTAAATGACTTGGGATGACAAAAAAAAAAAATACCGTTGACTAAAGTACCTGGGATTACTCAATGAGGGAGGTAATGAGGATATGTTTAGTCTTCGGGGACGGGTGAAATCCCTATTTGTTATTAATGATATTTATGCTTTGAATTTCAAAGTATTTTAAAACTTTTATCTTTTTGGAATTTTTTTAATCTGGATGAATACCTACAAGGATTCAAATTCCCACAAGAAATAAGAAATTGGGATTTGTGATAGGGATGGAGATAGGGACGAAGGGCTGAAGCATGTTCATCTAATGGATATCCATTGTCATCCTTATATATGGCATAATATAGTAAAATTGTTCACTTATTCTCTTTCATTATTCAACAATTTCAACTTTCAAAACCTGTAAAATTTTCATAAAATGGGCTATTTAGTATTAGTTAAAGGTTATCTATCAAGATTTTTTCAATCTTATAAATATGATATTCAAAATAAAATATAAAATAAAATGACACATTTATATTTTAATTATTCATCTATTAACTTATTTTCAAAAAAATTTATATATACAATTTTTTATAAGATATATTTAAATAAATTATTATTTATTTTCAATAATAATTAATAAATTATTTTTATTATCATCCATGTATCACACTGACCAAATGATTAGCCAGATATATATAAAAATCTTTTATACCATCAAAAGTAACCCCTTATAATTAATCCCCATAAATTAATAAGACAATGTTTCGCAAATGCAGACCCAACGACACAAGACGCAACACGGAAAGTCTCAAAGACGCACGTGCGTTTGAACTTTCTACTTCGACGGCAAATGACTCGGCCGAGACACAGTCAAAAAGGTGACGTCTTTGAAGTGACGTTTTCATTGTCTTCTATGCTTCCATTTTCTCACTTACTTTATAGCATTCACTTCACCGGAAAAAAAAAAAAACTTTATAGCATGCACTGTTCCACTATTCACTCCCATCACGATCCCATTAACCTCACTAACTAACTATTCTCCATCCGTCACACTACAGAAATACATAATATATATACCCCCACATGCACACACACAATGAATTCATCCATTCTAATTGTTCCCATAGTCCTAATTCGTTTGTTTCGTAGAAACACCTGAGAAAATTAAGGTGACGAAAAATATCAATGGATCAGTTGGGAGGTCAACATTCTTCTTCAACCAACAAGGTTGAAAGAAGGCTCATAGAGAAAAACAGAAGGAACCAGATGAAGATCCTCTACTCCGAACTCAACTCTCTTCTCCCTAGCTATAACCCCAAGGTTCAATTTTAATTATCTCTTTTCTTTCTCTCTCTTTCTGATTTTTCTGCATGGCTTCATACTCACTATCTGACAAACGATCTTTTCCAAAAATTTGAACTTTATGAGTAGAGAAATTCTGGACCAATTGATTATAAAAGCTCTAATATCATGTGATCAATTATTTCTCCCAACAATTTCAGTTGTTTGATAAAAATATTTGAATAATTTTATATCTAAGAAATTTTGTTCAAGAAAATTTTAATTGGATTATATATTGATTTGAATTTTGATTTGTGTGATGCAGGAAGCATTACCACTGCCTGATCAAGTGGATGAGGCCATCAACTACATCAAGAGCCTAGAGCAAAAGGTGAAGATGGCTCAGGAGAAGAAAGAGGGCTTATTGGCAAGGAAGAGATCACGGGGTTGCAGCTCCTCCAGTGCTTTGATGGGATGCCCGAAATCGACACAACTTGAGATTCACGAAATGGGTTCTTGTCTAGAAGTTGCCATGACTTGTGGGTTAGATAGCCAGTTCATTTTCTATGAAATCATCCGAATACTGCATGAAGAGAACATAGATGTCAAGAGTGCCAATTCCACACTGGCCGGAGATTCAATGCTTCATGTTGTGCATGCAGAGGTATAAATCTTGATTTTCATTCATAATCTTCACCTCATGTGTTCTTGTCACAAAACATTGTGTCAAGAGCTTAAACTGATGAGTAAAGATATATGAATACTTTGTGATCACTTGGTCATAAAAGTTTTGATATCATATATATTAAAAATCATCTTGTGAGTTTAAGCTCATGGATAGAGAGACTTAAGGTTCTATATATAATACATCTTAATGAATATAAGCAATTAGTCCTTTAATTTGAACAAATTTAATAACTTTTTTTTTCCATTTGTTTTCGGATTTTATGCAGATTCCGCAATCTTTGCTTCAATTTGGGGCGACCAAAGTAAGTGAGAGATTGAGAAGGTTTGTTAATGGATCAGCCAGTGATATTGAAATACAGCCCGAGTGGTGGGATTTTGATATTGATTCTGACATGTGGGGCTTCTAGATCTCTTACTGTAAGCAAGGATTACGGAAAATAATATCATCCTATAACAAATTTTGAGACTAATGTGGTCTTTGATTACCTGACAAAGTGGCATTAATGTTTTCCCATGTTCCAATATAGATTTTAAAAGTGTTTTGACCTAATACTGAATAACAAAAACGATGGTTTATCTTGTTTATGCTAAGATGTATAACTTTTAACATTAATTCAGAACAAGAAAAGATCACTTCAAACTCAAATACACGTTAATTAAGAGGCACCATCAATGGATATGGGGTGATCATCTTTCGTACTCCATAGGGAAGGAAAAGTTTCTTCCTCTGGGTTGCATCTCTTAACTTTTAGGGTATGTTTGATTTGAAGATGAAAATGGAGAGTAAATTTTCTATGATTGAACTTTATGTGTAAAACACATAGAACTCAAATTTTTACCCTTCAATCAAACATAATCTTAATTTTATGTGTGGAAAGCAGAAAACAAAGATGAATATAAGATTTAATTTAATGTTGGATATGTATGATCTTATAATGTATATTAAATCTCCTCAATTCAGAAGCTAATATATCTGACTCAAGCCATATAAAATTACATTACATGCTCGGATCATTATTAACTGTACTCAACCAGATGCCTAGTTCATAAACAAGGCAATAAGCCATAAGATACAGCAGAACCAGATTTGCTGGATTAGACTGTACACAGAAGACGCTAAAGAAACCTGCTGTTGTGTCCATTTATGGATCATCTTGTTTCCCTTGTACTTCATGTAAGGAACTTAGGGATTCCCTTAATTTCTTGCACAACAATTCTGTCACTGGTTTCCACTTTCCAATGCTCAAATATGAAAACATATATTACACCACTACCTTAATTTTGGCCTTTATTAAGAATAATATGTCCAAGTGTATTATAACTAACAAAACTTATAAGCGATGGTTAACTCAACTGGTTTGTGTCTTTCATTTATATATTTGAATTTTATCAACCATTATTTATTTATAGAAACAAGGAAAATCATGTAGAATAACCCTAGCATTAGGCATGCAGTCTTCTGCAACATATAATATAGCCGGTGTAAGCTACATTATATTAGTGCTTTTATGTGCTCAACCAGCAGTTGTTTTGTTGCTTTTATTTTTTTTTTTTTTAGATTTGCTTTAAAATTTCATACATATATCTAGGGCTCTACAATGGTTGATGTAAATTTTGTAAGGTTATTGTGAGTTATTCTATTTCTGACTACTCTTCTATTGGTATATGGTAAAATTCTGGTTTACATTATTGAAGATCGTGCCTCTTTGATTGCTTAATTATGAGAAAAAGATGGATTGAGAGACACAAGTCACACATTTCGCACATGAACAATCAATGGCTCAAAAACTTTAAGCTTGAAGTAAAATGATGAAGAAGATTGTATATGTCCATTGATTTTGAAGAAGGATCCAATCCATGCTTTATTTTCTGTAATACTGCAGCTAAATTACTTGCGACTTCGGGTTAAGTAATGAATATTGCTTTTAATTGAAGTCTGGGTGCTAAGTGGTTAAAAGTTAAAACCAGTTTCAACTTGGATTTGTGCTTCAAATATAGATAGGTTCTATTGTGGATTCATTTTTCAAAATATTTTACAAATTGTATTTTTTTAATATGTGACGACCTGTTTTACGTATAACTGGTTATAGATTTGCTTTTGCTGTAAAATATCTTTGTCATGAAACCATCTCTCTAAAAAAATTAAACTAATAGATATAGAGACACATATAACAGTTTTATATATAAAACATGTCTTTGACCCTCATACGAATACCTTTTTTAAGGCTTGATGCTGAGACAATTTATTATAATGGAGTATAACAAGATTCAAATCCATGACCACTTAGTCATGAAGGCTCTGATATCATATTCAAAACTTTAAATTGATGGATAAAAGCATATAAATAGTTTTATATTAACAATTTTTTCATTAGAAATAGTTTCTGTGTGGTTTCTTATTTATGACTTGGGAAATATATTTAATTTTGACTATGAGAGGAATTCGACCTAAGTTGAATAGCAAAAAATAGAGGTAAAGTTCAAATGGCAATTACTTTGAGAAATTTGAAAGATGTTTATTGAAGCAATGAATTTGACTAAAGGAAAGTCTCACCAAAAAAAAAAAGTTACATATCAAAATGTGAGAAGTAAGACTAAAATTAATAATTTTGATTACAAAGGAGAATACTTATTCAATAGTCTACCCAAGAAGTGGTTATTTTTTATTAGCTTTATTTGGCTAGTGGCACTCTTAGGAATTTTGATATACTTAACATCCCAGCATATGATGATTGTGATTATTAGTGCAACCTATTATGCTTGATGTAGTTCTAGAAAACTTTAGGTTGTGTTTGGTTCTCTCCAGGACACAAATACAGGGACAGCCTGTTCCTATATGATGTTTGGTGAGAGAGGGGTATGAGGATGGAAAAATTTTTTGTCCTAGAGACAAATTTTCTGTATTTCTATCCCTCCAAAAGTGGGGACAGGACACTAGAGAGGAAATTAACCCCTTAGGTAGCAACCTCGTGGTGGTTCGGCCACCACCCACGCCGCCCGGCCAGGTCAACATCGGTCAACTCTCGCCGCCAGTGAACGTCGGCACGGGGGTCAACATCGGCTGCCCCTGGTCAACGTGGCAGCCTGCCGATCAATGCGTCAATGCCATTAGCCACCGGTCACGCTGCCCCAACGCTGTTAATGCCGGACTGTCCCCATCAACCAAACACGATACAGGAACAATATTTTTTATGTTTTCGTCTTCATTACTATCCCTGTATTTTTGTTTATGTCCCTGGATTTCTTTCTCATGACAGTAACCAAATGCTACCTTAAGGAAATAAAGTTGCATCCTTTATGCATCCAGGAGCATGCGTATCACCTCATTCACCAAGGGAATGAGTTATTCCAATTTCAAGAATTGTCAACCTCACACGAATTTTAAGTTGATTTGAGCACTAATATTGTGATTATGAAGTTTTTTTTAGGCTGATTGATATCCATGTCGTCATGTGCTTCCTGCAACAATCAAATCACAATTGGAAAATCTATGTTGATGATGTATCCAGGATAGAGGGCATTTGCAGGGTATATGAGGGGGGAGTTTGAGGTTGTGGGGCACCAAAGTACATGGCCAAAATATGAAGCCCCGGGGATTCATCCTAACCTGGAGTTGAAGCACAAAGTGAAAAGGACGACAACCCTCTGAATGAAATGGACAACTCTCATGAGTGAGGCAATTGAAATGTTGTGGTCTTTTTAGAGGTGAAGGACATAACTGAAGACAATGCCCACACAGAGTTGGGCCAACTTCATAGTGATTAATACTATAATTTGGTTTAGAGTTTGTTTTAATTAATGTGATATGATCCTCAATTAATTAGTTATTGTATATTTCAACTTGGAATTGTATGCCATATTGTAATATAAATTGGTTTAGTGTTTGTTTTAATTGTATGCCATATTATGGGGTTAGGGTTAGTGTTTGTATTAGTGTTAATATTAGTGTTAGGGTTAGGGTTAGGGTTATGGTTAAGGATAGATAATGTTAGTGTTAGTTTGTGTGTCACAAATAGGATCATCACAATTGGAGACAGAAGAAAAATTTGAAAATATTTTCATGGAGTTGCCACCAAGGTTTATTAAGGAAAACTATTGGAAAAACCTTTTTGTAAAAACATTTTTATATCAGCCTACAAAAATAGAGTAAGATTTGGAAGTCTGTTTATGTATAGGGTAGGGTGAAGACTAAACCCCATAACACCCAGGATACATCTATCTTAAGACAATTACCTGCATGCAATTTCAATAACTTAAAACAAATAAAATTTACCGAAACAAAGTGAAAATAAACAAACATAATATTAAAAATAATTAACAAATAAGTGTAACATCAAATTAAAGTATTTACACATTGAGAAAACAAAATAGCAAATATCAAAGATAAAATTATGAAAATTTAAAGTCTGCTTGTTAAGGGATGCTTGATCCTATGTATACTCTAGTAAAATGAGGAACCAAAAGCCGCTAGTTCTCTAAAAAATAATTATATGTTAATTAATTTTGATTTTTGAAAATTGATTTTTAAGATTTTTTTTTTTTGTTAAAAGAAAGGGAAATCCATTTTTGTACAAGGTCATGTTAGCAGTAGATGGTCATTAGTCGTTCCATGGATAACAAACTATAATGAGATTAAAATAAGAGAAGTTTATACTGACATCCCTTATAGATGTTAATTAATTAGTTTAAGTGATAAAACAAACAACATGTAACAAATACATGATTATTAGTGACAAAATTATAATATTTTGACGATATATTTGACATATACATTAACTAAAATACCATTTTTGTCATAAGTTATAATTATAAGTGTCATCTATATGTGATAAAAATTATTTTATTCAACTTTTATGTTAAATATTGCCAAAACATTATAATTTTATCATTAATAATTATGTAAGTATATGTTCAATATTAACTTTTTTTTGTGAATTAAGTTAACAAACCAATTAAGTTAACGGACCAATATATGTTCAATGTAATTTTAGTGAACCTCATGAAAGATCAGTGATAATTTTGCAAAACGAAGAGTGTCAAGTGTATGTATACTAAACCTTGAGAGAGCCTAATGCAATTCTCTATCAAAATAAAATTTAGGTATAATTAAGTTCATTTCAGCAAAGGAACATGTTAATAATGCAGGATTAATCAAGAGATCCGATATACATAAATCAAATGAATGAACAAAGATAAAGAGTAAGACTCAATTAAGCCAAACAAAGAGTGTGACAAAATCATGTTTGGGCTTTTTATTTGATTTTGATTTTTCTTTTTTATTTTGGATAAGTAGCAAAAGGAAAAAAAAAGGAAAAATAAAGGAAAACACGCAAAAGAAAGACATGTCACAACCCAATTTGGGAATGTGACTAGTACATGGGGAATTTACCCTACCAAAGCCCTTACATGACATGATATGAATACAAATTGCATAATTTTATAAATAAACATAATTGAAAATAAAATTGGATAACTTTTCTCATATTTCATAAACCAATCGATAGACAACATTCAAATAAAACAATTGCTCCAAACCTTAGTCATAAATCTAATAAACATATGTACATAATTTCTCAAAATAAACATAAACTAATATAAATGCATGGTCTATGAATCTTGTCTGCAAATGTAGTAGAGCACTAGCTAAACATAACCTAGACTGCACTTTACCCAAAATAAAGCTCACCAAATAATGCCTGACAACTCTGAAGATGTATCTGTTGAACTTTAGGACATCATTTGTATCTATAAGGGGAAGAGAGAAGAGTGAATTTAATCTAAAACTTAGTGAGTGGATTCTCACTCACATCCATACATAAGATAACAATAGTGTAGCAACCAAAAACATATTCTTTCATAATGCATAAATAAAATAATGATGTCAACAATTTCGTATATATTATAAGAAAGCATAATAAACTTTATTGAGGAATTAAAGGAGAGACATAATGCCAAATAAGTCATAAAGGTGATGCTTAGTCCTTTGCAAATAAGAGCATCTAATCTAAATTGTAACGATCGCTCGCAAATCACGTCCCTTGTGGACAAGAGCATCTAATTCAAACTATAATGGTTCTTTATGAATCGCATCCTGATAAGGGGCACTTATGCCACTTATTTTGCTACTAAACATTGGCTTTTTGCATAAGTTTTTGATGAGTTATTGATGAAAATAATAGTGATTCTTGACTGGTTCCTCATTGTGCAATTTTACGAAATTATTGACTATTGTACTAATTTTTGGAATAATTAGGAAAGTGAAGCTTGTTGCATTTAACTCGTCTCTTTGAGAATGGTTTTTGTATATAGAAGCATTGGATTGAGTACAAAATGTCAAGAGAAAGGCTGGAATTCTCTCCAAGGAGTTAGGAACTGAGGAAGAAAAGATACAAAAGCTCGTTATTTGGTGAGCACTCCAGTGCTCGAGAGAGACAATCATGGAAAGTTTGGACTACTCCTCCTAGTGAGTGCTCAGCGCTCGTGCGATGGCTTTTATCAGTTTGTTGATCTATTTTTTGGGCTTACTTTGACCCATTTTTAAAAGCGTGTATAGAGGAATAACTCAGAATTATAACGTAGGTTTGACTGCACACTTTAGTTGCTATTATTCTATCTCTACACCCCTCTTTATCTTCTTTTTCTCTACTCTTCTCTCTTAGAGATTCCATAGATGAATTGTTTTGTCCTTGTGGATGATAGCAAAGATTGTTGCTATTATTTCCTAGTATTCTTTTAGATTCATTGATTGTAATCCTCCAAAGATAGATTAGGATGACATTTGAGACTCTTTGTTTATATTGAATGCATTAGTTTTTTTAATGTTCTGTAGTTTCTATCCCTATAATTGTTATAGTGATTGCTATAATCTTTATTGGGATACCTAAATTGGTGATCATCATTTAGGGAAACCCTTTGGGCATAAATTGATAGATCTATTGGTTTATGTTTGAAGAAGAATATTAGAATTAGCCTTCTAATTGACGATTAGGCTATAACAATTGGTATCTTAAATCACTATAATTTCTAAATAAATTGAGATCTCATTTATTCGTTATTTGCATTAGTCAAATTCTAGGATCGATTGATCACTAGTAGAATTGCCACTAATTAATTACTAATAGCCACTAATGGATTCAATATTTGGTCAATAATAATTAATTTATAATTCTAGGAATACCTTACACTAGTGTCTTCTTCACTGTTGCTATTATCTTTTAATTTCAGTTGCTATAATTTCATTCTTCCAACCCCAATTTTCCAACTAAGTGATAAAGCCTCCTTGAGAGACGACCTAGAACATGGGCTTATTAGGCAGTAAAGTAATGCAACTTAGATTTGCATAAAGCTGGTGAAAAGAAGAAATTGCAATTGTAAAAGCTAGAAGAACTTCGTCTGGATGCTTATGAGAGTTCAGGATCTATAAGGAAAAGACAAAGGCATTCCATGACAAGCAAATCCTCAGAGAGAGATGTCCAGGAGGGCCAAGTCCTCCTGACAACTCCCGCCTTAAGCTCATGGCGGGGAAGTTGCATTCTAGGTGGGGTGGTCCCTCTTGGTAACAAAGGTATACCCATATGGTGCCGTTGAACTAGAGGACCCTCGGACCAAGACATGGTTTAAGGTGAATGGCCATAGAGTGAAACTCTTTCATGAAGGGCCAGGTGGAGTTGAACAATCTGATGTGTCCTTTGTTTCTCCTGTTTATGCTCCTTAAGAGGCTGCACATCCAACTTAGGGATGGAAAACCAAAATCCTGGGTGGGAGACAACCCACTATTTTAAGTTTTTGTCATTTAATTTTATGAACGTTTCTTTTCTTTTTCGTGCTATATAGGTGTTAACTTAAGTTTTGAGTGAGCGGTATTGGCCAAATTGAGCAAATATAGAGCAAAGAGTATTTAACCCCAGTGCTCAATGAGCACTCCAGCGTGAATAAAGACTATTACAGATTCATGGAAAAATTCAGCCCTCTACTAAGCACTGCTCACACTAGCACTGTAGTGGTCAACGAGAGGACTAGCCAGGTAAGTTTCCTCAAAAAAAAAAAAAAGAGAAGTGCTCTAAGTGAAATGCACGTTTTACTTTAAGCGCAGCGCTCGGCCGCATTCTATGTTTTAAAAAAAAAACCTCATGCGCAGTACACACACACACACACACACACTATTCATCCTCTTTTCCCTCTTCATGAATGCACCTCTCTCTCTCTCTCTCTCTCTCTCTCTCTCTCCAATTCTTTCACACAAACACCCATAACCACCTTATCACCAGCACAACACCGCCACGGACCCACCTTTCCCCCTCCCCTTAGCCTGCACATTCGTACTCCACTCTCTTTGCACATAACCACCACACACATCCTCACCGTCCCCTTATCCCTGCCCCATTCATTCACACACAAGCCCTTTTCCATTCTGCACATGCACGCCTTTACCGTGTTCTCTCCTCTCAATTTCTCTTTTCACCACTACTCACTCTGCATCCATCCAGGTATGTTTGATTCTCTTCATCATCTAGTTACTACTATTGGGTATGATTTTATCGTTTTCAATTTTGGGGAAATTGATGTGGGTTTGTTGTTATTCATGGTGGAGGTTGGGAGATGCCTGCAAATTGTTTGATAAATTGCCTAAGTGAGTTTTGATTTGTGTATTGAATCTAATCATGGGTGATTTTGCTCTAATTCCTGCTCCCATGATTGATTTCTTACACACTGCCCTCATCTCATCACCTATCTGCTTGTGTTCATAGTTACCTTTTGCAAATTTCATGCCATTATCAGTACAAGAACACTCTTCATGTACTATTTTATTTTGCAAGTATGGCTTCTAGTTCGCAGCTGGCTCGGACAAGCGCCTCTGCTTCTTTCACCTGAGGCCATCATTCCAGCTCCCGCACCACTACCAGGGCCCTGGATGCCTCGAGCCAATGACCCCACCATTTCATCGACTTGCAAGCCGAGCGTCAGTATCTCACCAAGATTGCAAAGTGCCCCATCCTCTATAAACACTCAGTTGACCTATCCAGGATAGTGTTCAGCCTATTGTGGAGGTCATTAACTAGAATGGATGGGGTTTTCTATTGGATGAGCCGGTTGAGCCAAACCTTCAGTTGTCTGCGAGTTCTATGTGAACTTTTCAGGGTCGGTAAGGAGGTTTATGTGAGGGTTGGCAGATCCTTGTTACTTTGGAAGCCTTCGGAGAAGCTATTGGCATTCCAGAGCCACCAGAGATGGCTCTCCCTTACGATCACCAGCAGCTCCTTGAGCAGTTCCCCACTCTTGACATCAATGTGCTCAAGGATGCTATTAGTACTCCTGGTTCCATGTGGACTCTGAACAAGTAAGGGTATCCCTATCCCTAGACGCAAGTGGCTTACCTTTCCAGCCTGGATATGGATGTGGCTCGTACTCTCACACGTAGTAATCTTCTCATATCCATAACATCACTATGGACCAGGTTTTCATGATCTCCGTTTTGCTATAGAGGCGAGTGTACATTCCCTGCCTCATCCATCGAACTGGAATCAGTGCACTATGACAAGAGGGTTAATGGACTTTCGTTTCCTTCTTTGATCAATCGGATGGACATACTGTTGGTGTCCCAGTTCTACTATTGATGAAAGACCCCCACCTAACTCAGAGGACAATTATTTTAGGTCCCACCTTCAGCGAGTTAACACAATTGCAAGGAATAGAGCCAAGGGTGGCCCTGCTTCTTGTCCTAGTTCTTACCTAAGGTCAGCTCCAACTCTCACCCAATTTTAGCTCTACCATTAGGTTTACAAAGGGTTCTCACAAATCAGTCTGGCGTTGGAACGAGTGCGAGCCCAAGTCTGAGCCTTGAGAACCGCATTATGAGGAAACTGAGGCTCGAGTTGAGGGTGCAAGGTCTTGACCCAAGCTAGGAGATTGAGCAAGAAGCCACTGGAGACTTAGGAGATGACTCTAGAGATGAGGATCATGATGTTGAATTTTCTAAGGCAGAGGAAGATTCTAGGAGGATGATGACTGAGGTTGTGTGCACTCCTGCCATCATCAATTCTTTGTGCTTGGAACTAAGGGCAATGCCATGTTTGGTAAGTGTGGGGGGTGTTCATTTTATTTTTATTTTCTTTTATTTTGCTTTTTAGGAGTCATTTTCAGTAGTTATTTTTAGTCCTTTTATTTTTATTTTAGATAGTTTTCTTTTATTTTTGCATGATTCAGAGGCAAGTGAGTTGAACACGCTCAAGTAAGCCATATATTTTGGAACTTCTTCTTTGGCACTAAATGGTGATGTATGACTGATAAATTTGTTCGATCCATAAACTTTAAGCATGATTGGTTAACTGAATTTACCATGTGAGATTTGAGCCTAAATTGTGATTCCAATAAATTAATCATTGCATCTCTTTGGTGTGTATGCATTCATGTGGTCTAGTCTAGAATTTGCCTGGTTCTTTGTTAAAACTTTTTGTTTGTACAATACTTGACTTGCAAATGATAGAGCCATTTTAATTTTTTAGTCACTTTGCAATAAAGCCAACCCTTACATGTAGATATCCTTTGTTAGCCCCTTTGAGCCTAAATTGAACCTTCCTTTCTCATAAGCACACTACAAGCCTAGCCTGAAAAATAATGAAAAAGATTCCTAACTTAGGGCCATGGAAAGAGTAGTTTAACCAAATGTGCTTAAGATATAAGTGTGAGGAACACATTAATTGAGAATGAATAACAAAGTAAATTGCATGAATATGGAATGGATTGGTGACAATTAAAAACAAAAAAAAATTCTCACCAATCCACTTCTGTTAATAAATAATGGAATGGGAGATGAAATGAGCCATGGAAAAGGAATTGATAATTGGATGATAATAGGTTCTCCAAAGCTTATAGCCTGAAGTGCATACCTCTACTTTCCTAGGACCTAATTTAACCAAAAAAGCTTTGCCAGAAAAGCCCAAACCTAAACCCTGGCCTCGTTACAACCAATAAAAGAACTCTTGATGCATATTATGTGATTATCAGACCTATGAAGACTGAGGAGAAAGGCAAGCCTATGGAGGCAACCATTTGTGAATTGCTTGAGAGTTTATTAACCCCATACACATGAGTGATGAGTGAAACACATCCTAGTGAGTTAGTTTAGTCATTCATGTTTAAAGTCATAGTTCCTGTAATTTGATTGATTGATTGAAAAAATTGCCATGAAGCCTCGTTGTGGATTTTTAAGTCATTGTTCATCCTGTCATTTGCTGATTATTTTTGTCTTTAGGATTAGTTACAATTTGTGCATTCCATGATCCTGTTGCACCCATGCCTATGATCTATTTTTTTTTTTTTACCTTAGGACATGCAAAAGTTTAAGTGTGGGGGAGTTTGATAAGGGGCATTTATGCTACTTAGCTTGCTACTAAACATTAGCTTTTCCATAAGTTTTTGATGAGTTATTGATGAAAATAATAGTGATTCTTGACTGGTTCCTCATTGTGCAATTTTATGAAGTCATTGACTATTGCACTAGTTTTTGGAATAATTAGGAAAGTAAAGTTTGTTGCATTTAACCCGTCTTTTTGAGAATGATTTTTGTATACAGAAACATTGGATTGGGTGCAAAATGTCAAGAGAAAGGCTGGAAACTCTCTGAAGGAGCTGGAAACTGAAAGGAAGAAAAGATGTAGAAGCTTGCTATTCCGGAGCGCAGAGCGCTGAATAGAAAGACAATCATGAAAATTTTGGACTACTCCTTTTGGTGAGCATTGCAACGCTTGTTTGATGGCTTTTTATTCCTGCGTCTTTTGGGCTTACTTTGATGTATTTTTAGAGGCAGTATATATAGAAATAACTCAGAATTGTAACCTAGTTTTTGCTGCACACTTTAGTTTCTATTATTCTCTTTCTACACCTCTCTCTCTCTATCTTCTTCTTCTTCTTCTCTACTTTTTCTCTCTTAGGAATTCCATAATGAATTGTTTTATCCTTGTGGATGATAGCAAAGATTGTTACAATTATTTCCTGGTATTCCTTTAGATTCATTGATTGTAATCCTCTAGAGATTGAGGGATAAATTTTTCTTACTTGGTGTAGGGATTTTCGAATGGATTGGGATGATATTTGAGACCCTTTGTTTATATTGAATGCATTAGTTTTCTTAATGTTCTCCATTTTATTCCTATAATTGCTGATAATTGCTATAATCTTTATTGAGATAATTAAATTGGTGATCGTCATTTAGGGAAACCCTTTGGGCATAAATTGATATATCTATTGGTTTATGTTTGAAGGAGAACATTATAATTAATCTTTTGATTGGTGGTTAAGCTATGACAATTGGTATCTTAAATCATTGTAATTTCTAAATAAATTAAGATCTTGTTTATTAGTTATTTGCATTGGTCAAATTATAGGATCGATTGATCACTAGTAGAATTGTCACTAATTATTTTACTAATAGCCACTAATGAATTCAATATTTGGTCAATGATAATTAATTCCAATCATAGGAATACCTTACACTAGTGTCTTCTTCACTGTTGCTATTATCTTTTAATTTCAGTTGCTATAATTTGATTTTTCCAAACCCCTAATTTTCTAACTAAGTGATAAAGCCTCCTTGAGAGATGATCTAGGTTGTACCCTTTGTTACATTTTCTTGATGCAACTTAGCATAAAATAATTTCTAATTTGAGAAGGTAGACAACAGCCTCCGTCACATCCCTTATGGACTAATTTGAGTAAGGGTGATTGCCCCTTGTGGGTGACATGGAATACCAAACTTAACGAATTAACTATTGTTAACTCATAGCTTTGTTTATTATACAAGTGGCCTGAATGAACTAAGAGGGGGGTGAATTGAGTTTCAAACTTTTTCTTAATTAACACACTCTAATCCCTTTTTCCAATGATATTGAAGAGAATGAATCGAAGACTTAATTGAAAATATGAAAATGCAAATGATTAAGAGTTCTAACTATATAGATGAACAAGATAATGAAAACTAAACTTGCAATAAACGTAAAGAGATAAGGGGAGAGAGAATGCAAATTCAATTTATACTAGTTTAGTCACCTCTTGTGGCCTACATCCAGTCCCCAAGCAATCCGCTTGAGAGTTTCACTAACTTTGAATTCTTTACAATTGAAGAGCACTCTTACACCTTGGGATCCTTTGCCCTTTGTGTTTGAGTCTCAGAACTAAGAGATACCACACTCTTATTCACACAAGGGATGTCTCACCCTTTACACAATCTCAATAAAAGAAAATAAGAATTCACTCTTTGACTAGAGGAAATATTACAAATTGAAGCACTAAAAAGTTTCTCAAGAATAAGTGTATTTGGCCATGTATTCAACAAATGATTGATGAATGAGAATGATTGTTAAAATAATCTTTGCAATATATTTTTGTGTGATAAAATGTGTTAAATGGTGGATATATATAGACTAAAAAATCATGTAGACTGTTGAGGATTAATCCCAAAAGATGTATATTTTCAAAACACACTCATTTGCATATTTCTAGGTTGGTAATCGATTATATGAACTGATAATTGATTATACAATTCAAATTTTGAATTTTGGCAATGGTTAACTTCTGGTAATCGATTACATGGTATGTGCAATTGATTACAAGGATCAAATTTCAGTTTCTGTGCACATAAACATCATGGTAATTGATTACAATATATGGTAATCGATTACAACAATTTCAAAAATTGAAAAAATTAAAGTTTTAACTCACTTTAAGTCACTTTTTCATTCTAAAAACATTTTAAAACGTCTTTGAAAGATTTCCTTTCAAATCAAACTCATATTTTCATAAATCAAATCAAAGTGTTCATTAAAAACAAGTAAATCCTTTCAAATTAAATTTTCCTTAGAATAAAATTCATTCTATATTTTTCCAAAAGGATCTTAGTTAAAAGAAACTTTAATTAACTTTACAAGGGCTAAATAATCTTATTAAATAAAAAGCTTTTAACAAAATAATATAAGTCCTAATTATTCTAACCATTTGACTTCATTATTTGACTTGTTCATTTTCAAGAAACTCTATGCTTTTATGCTTCCATCTTTTTATCATTTGCTTTTTAGCATAATCAAAACTTGCAACATAATATTCACATTGTTTCTATCTAATTTCTACCCATACATCACTCATAGCTATCATGTTAAAGTTTTAAAAGCTAAAACCTCACTTTATTGTTCTGCGTCATCTCTACAATTCATATTTTATTTTCTAAGGTAAATAATTTCATCTCATAATTGATTTGGAAATAGTTGAAGAAACATGATGGTGGAAATGGCATACAATAGTCAACAATGGTCTCATGTATCTCTAAAAGTCATGCATTTTCATGGAAGGTTATAAAAATCATAATTTCTCCAACTTGGCATAATTTATAAAGCATGTTTATAGCATAAATAATTTTATAAATTCATGGGGAGTATATACAATGCATAGAAAATATTCATAATGGCTAAATAAAAGTCATGAGTTTAAATCCACTTACCTAGGGGTCGAGAAAGAGGTGCCAACACCAATGAAGCTAAAGAAACGGAAATGGCACAAACGTCTAAAATGGAAACAACAAAAAGCATAAATTGTCACTTCTATAAACTAGGACAAATTTAGGGACTCTAAAGGAGTAACCAAACATGACCAAACTTGTGTACATTGATACCCATTAGCATAAACATGAAGAACTAGGAAAAACTATAAAAAAAACACTATAAATTTCCTACCTTGGAGGTTAGAGGAGGAAAAAATGGAGGAGAATGAGAGAAAGGGGTGGTAGAGAGGTTGGAGGTTGATAGGTTTTGAATTTAGGAGAGAGACCAATTATGTTGTGTTTATACAAGAGTAGGGGCTCACTAATCAAAATTGTGTCATTTTTTATGTGTTAGCGTCAGGAGTCTCGCTGAGCAAGCTAGGCTCATTGCCTTGGTCATTGCAAGTGAGCATGTCTATATAAAAAAATATAGACTTCAATAACTAGG